>OX155959.1:7951344-8228070 GCA_944548615.1 Micropterix aruncella | reverse complement strand
ATATATATATATATATATATATATATATATATATATATATATATATATATATATATATATATATATATATATATATATATATATATATATATATATATATATATATATATATATATATATATATATATATATATATATATATATATATATATATATATATATATATATATATATATATATATATATATATATATATATATATATATATATATATATATATATATATATATATATATATATATATATATATAGATATATATATATATATATATATACATATCCTGTATATATATATATATATATATATATATATATATATATATATATATATATATATATATATATATATATATATATATATATATATATATATATATATATATATATATTATTTTTTCAAATTGAAATTATGTTTATCACTAAATAAATGAAATGATAAAATAATGAAAGGGCACTTATTTTATCATTTCATTTATTTAGTGATAAACATAATTTCAATTTGAAAAAATAATAATTTACACATTTACAATTATATATATATATATATATATATATATATATATATATATATATATATATATGTATATATATATATATATATATTTAATTTTAGTTATAATTGCCAATAGAAAAATTATTGTTTTAGTCTACTCACACTAATTTTTGATATTTTTTTTTGAAAACTAGTTTGTGTACTTTTCAATATGTACAGTTTCATGGTCTGTTTTTACTATGTTTAAAATGTCTGCCCTGGAACAAGTTATCATTATCATTATATTAATTATTATTCAGCACAGGTTAAGTGTATTTTATGGTCCATTAATTTCAATATTATATATTTTGTTTTCTAATATATATATATATATATATATATATATATATATATATATATATATATATATATATATATATATATATATATATATATATATATATATATATATATATATATATATATATATATATATATATATATATATATATATATATATATATATATATATATATATATATATATATATTTAATTTTAGTTATAATTGCCAATAGAAAAATTATTGTTTTAGTCTACTCACACTAATTTTTGATATTTTTTTTTGAAAACTAGTTTGTGTACTTTTCAATATGTACAGTTTTATGGTCTGTTTTTACTATGTTTAAAATGTCTGCCCTGGAACAAGTTATCACTTACATAGTTGGGACCGATAAGCGTAACATATAAGCGTGACATAACTTCCTGTGGGCTTATTCATTTTTAAGCTAATTATTCCTTGTTAACCTTGTGAACCACAGAATCAGCATCCCTCTTGGGCAATATGCCACGATCTTCCAAGCCGAGGTATTTGCCATATTGGAATGCATAAAACTCCAAAGTCGACTTGAGGTAAAAAATAGAAAAATCCTCATATGCTCTGACAGCAGAGCAGCTCTGGACGCTCTGGCTAAAGCCACCACAGAATCATCTGTGGTCTGGGACTGCATGCAAGAGCTCAACAAATTGGGAAAAGCCAATAAAATCACCCTAATATGGATACCGTGTCATCAAGGCATACCCGGCAACGAAGAGGCCGACAGACTGGCAAAACTGGGCACACTGGAATGCCCGGTGGAGCCAGTTGTAGGGGTTCCCTTCGCTACAGGTAAGAAAATCATCAGGGACTGCTTGTAGCAGAAACATTGGGCATCCTGGAAACAGAGCCAGGGATGTCGCCAGGCAAAAACCATGATGGAGCAACCACTACAAAAGAAAACCAAAGCCCTACTTGACATGAGCAAGAAGAAACTTAGAACCACTATCCTCACCGTTAAACCTCACAGACGACTCTTAGAGCACATCTATATATATTCAACCTTGGCTTGACCAAGAGCAAGGACTGCCGAATATGTGGCGAAGAACCTGAATACAGCAAGCATACACATCGTCGGTCGTTGTCCAGACCTCGCCGCAAAAAGACACGGTTTACTGGGACGAGCCTTTCCCGAACCCAGCGATCTGCCCAACTTGAAGGTCAGTGGTCTACTTGGAGTGGTAAGAAGTACTGGGCTACTAGCTGACCACTGACCTAACCACAAAGTGGGTAGTTACAAAAGATCTTTTAGATCCAAGTGGCATCAAGTGCTGGAAACAAGCCCCCCACTCCGTTTACTACTACTACTACTACATTCCTTGTTAAAGTGTAGATCTATGGTTTGTGCTACGCTTATTGCAAACTATGCACATTGCCCGAAATAAATAAATACATTATGATGTTTACTGTCCGATGTTGGCCAACTAAGCAAAGTTTGTGCTCGGGCGGATATTGTATAAACACGTAGTAACATTAATTAAGGTGAGAATACATTAAATGGTGTTTACTGTCCGATGTTGGCCAACTAAGCAAAGTTTGTGCTCGGGCGGATATTGTATAAACACGTAGTAACATTAATTAATGTGAGAATACATTAAATGATGTTTACTGTCCGATGTTGGCCAACTAAACAAAGTTTGTGCTCGGGCGGATATTGTATAAACACGTAGTAACATTAATTAATGTGAGAATACGTTAAAAATCTGAAAGGTAAAGAGCAATTTTATTCAATAGGTACATAGTTTAAAAATAATAACAAGAAGATGATAGCAATGAAACATTCATAAGAAAGTTTAAATAATTGCTAAAAATAAGAGCAGTTTAAAAGTCATAGTTATAAAATAATTACAATATCAAAATTCATAATAAAGTTTATAAATTCCTAGTTTTAAATACCTATACTAGTCTGTATTTTATGCAGACGAACTTAATAATCTTTATTTCCACAATGCGCGCAGATACCCTTGTGTCAGGTTAGTTGTAAGATATTGCCATGTGGCAATAAGCTCGCCTGCTTGTATTTTAATTAGGTGCAAATTAAGAGTATATAATTATTATTGTTAATAATAATAAAGCGTCATTCATGAAAATCAAGAATGGGCTTTAAAAAAATCAAGAATCGATCTAATAAACAATGGGCTCGATTGCGTGAACTAAAATCGGAAATGAGCCAATGTGAACGAGACAGGGCAATACGTTGGAACGGAATGTGAAATTCGTTGTCACTTTTCCTCATTAAAACTACCCACCAAAGCTCAATCGAACACCGCACGAATTATGTTCAAATTTATTAGGACGTATATCAGTTCGACAGGTAGTTTTGGTGCGGGAAAACGACGATCGCTCTAGCATATTGCCCTGTCTCGTTCACATGAACTAATTTCCGATTTTAATTCACGAAGAAACGCAATCGGGCACGAATACGTTAAAAGAAAATAAAAGGTTAAGGGAAAATGTATTCAATATATAGTTAAAAAGGAATAAGATAAAGAGAACAACAATGAAAATTTCATAAAAAGTTTAAATAAATACTAAAAATAAAAGCAGTTATAAATAGCCATATTTCTATTAGTTATTAAATGAATACAATGTCAAAAAATCATAATGAAGAGTCATTCATTAAAAACAATAATAATAAAAAACTAATAAATATTTATACATAATAACGTAAGGAAAAAATGTAGAGTAATTGTTGAGAAATAGAAAGAAAAATTGGATAAAATTTAAAAAAATGCATTAGTTTGATAAAATGCTAAATTTATTAAAACTTTTTTAATTGCGATTTAAGGCTCACCTGTCCAGCTACCGTTTGCAGGATGAGGAGTATCACTTTTAAGGGCGGAGTAGCCTTAAATGACTTATGTGAGTAAAGTCTGTGCGCGCCGATTGTGATGCCTTCCCCGGCGGTAAATGCTAGAGCCCACACTGTTAACAAAATAAAATCAATATATATACTGTTCACATTATATATTTTACATTGTGGACTGGATAATATTCAGTCTGTACGAATAATGTTGTCAAGTAATTTACCGTTTGAATTGATTAGCCAAGGCTTTTACCGTTTCAACAAGGCTTGAAAATAGCCCAGAAAAATATGAATCCTAGGGTTTATGTATGATATTTTATAAAACAACTTTATCGAAATAGATAGAGGAATGGTTGCTAAAAATAAATAGAAAAAGCTAATTTATGATATACAGATTGAAGCAAATAATGCACCTATTGATTGAAGGAATGTCGGTAGATTGACGCATTGATAAAAGCAAAACGTGGAAACACCTAACTTTTCATTAATTTATTTAAGAATTAATTTCTATAAAATATTGATTTTGCTTACAAAAATAACAGAAACCGAACGGCAAAACCTTAACCTTTTGCTTATTTGATTCTGTCACCCAACTGGGACTAGCCCGTTGTAGGGTGGACAGGACTCTAATATTAGAATCAATTGGAATTGTCTAGCTTGGAACAGGTGGCAGCCTAGTTAGGTTAAGACTTTTGTATATTGAATCTACTCATAATTTGAACTCAATAAATAATTTGTAATTTGTAATTTATGTACAAGTTTTAGTGAAATGCTAATAACACTAAATTGTCCTAAAATGTGGTCCTAAAAAAAAAAGGTAATATAATAAATACAATGCAATTCTATTATATAATCAACAATATATATATAATATAACATTCGATTAAATGAAGAATGACAAACAGAGTAGTCTTAAAACTAAAATAAAAAGAGAAATAAAGTTATAAGTAAGAAAACAAAGAAAAAGTCAATAATATTTAATATATGTAAAGTAATATAAAATTCAATATAAAAATACCTATTCAAAAAAGGTACAATTCATTGTCAACACAATATATTACAACAATAATAATAGTATTAATTCAGTATATTATTAACAGTAACAGCACATTTTAATTGATAATGCCATTTAAAAAGTGGTTGTGTCACCCCAAAACTTCCCTAGCAAGTAGACAACCCCCCACCTTCCGTCAAAGCCCCCCCACCCCCCCCACCCACAAACCCTCCTAACCCCGCCTTCGCCCCCCCTATGATTCTTGATTCTACGAATGAATTTGCGACCAAAAATAGTGTAGTCCGATATTAGTTTAATTTAATTTTTAAAAATTTAAAGGAATTACTATAATTTATATATTTAATTGGCCGGTAAAGCATTGTAACAAAATTACTTGTAATAATAATTATTAAAGTACTGTATGTTTCTGAAAATTGACAATTGCAATGATCTAAGCAGTAAGAATAGAATAGAATAACTTAATAAATATTACACTAGTTTTTTAAGAAATACTATTTTTGCACAAATGGTGGACTTATCGCTATAGCGATATCTTACAGTCAATCATTTTGTTGATCGTTTTGTTGTAATTATGATATCTAAAATGATTTTATTATTTTTGTACATAGTAAAATAATTTAATAATTTATCTTACAACAACAAAAATTATGGTTTAAAAGGCTAAGATATTTGAAATGTGCAAATTAGTTCCCAAATCACAGTGTAACTAACAATTTGGCAACCCAATGTATAATGAGGTACCTACCCACCATATTTTTGAACGTATTTAGATTTTATATGCAACTTTAGAAAAATCAAACAATGAATTAAATAGCAAGATGATAATTTAAAGAGAAACGATATTTGCGTAGACACAAATAAATATCTTGCACAGTCTCTCCTCTTTACTTTTCTTGATATGCAGATGTTGCTTATCTCGATTTATCAGGGCAAATACTCAACAGACTTGAACGTTTGCAAAATGTATGCATGCGATTCATCTTCGGTATTCGAATATAGGGCACAGTTAAAGTGGTTGCCGATACGTTAAAGGAGAAATGTTCACATACAATAAAGAAATTGAGAATGATAGATATGATAGAATGATAAAAAAAAAAAAAAAGAGAGAGAGAGAGAGAGAGAGAGAGAGAGAGAGAGAGAGAGAGAGAGAGAGAGAGAGATGAAAAGATTGCAAAACGTATGCATGCGATTCATCTTCGGTCTACGTAAGTATGATCACGTGTCCGAATATAGGGCGAAGTTAATGTGGCTGCCGAGTATGTTAATACGGCGAAGGAGAAATGTTCACACACAATTAAGAATTAAGGATATCAGAGAGATAAAAAGGGAGAGATGATAATTTGAAGAAAAACAATAATTGTATAGTCTCTACTCTCATCTTTCTTGATATGCAGTTGTTTGCGTATCTCGATTTATCAGAGGAACAACGTAACAAACTTGAACGTTTACAAAGCGCATGCATACGATTCATTTTCGGTCTACGTAAGTATTGATCACGTGTACGAATATAGGGCACAGTTAAAGTGGTTGCTAGTACGCCAATAAAGAAATGATCACACATAATAAAGACTTGAAAGAGATGATGGAGATATATATAAATGAAAAGAGGCATGATAGTTTAAAGAAAAACAATATTTGTGATTATAAAATTACTTTCTAGAAAACGTTTGAAAACTCACTCCATAATGTAGTGGCGAATTTCGCAGTGGTGAAGCAAAGCAAATAACCGTAAAGAGCAGCAATGTGCAGTATTAAAAATCCTATAGCGTTGAACCATACGACTTTCCTTTTAAAAGTGTAATCAGTGCCGATGTCCTTTGCCAGGAGGATCGGTTTGAGGTTCTCCTCTGCTTTTGTTCTCGATTCTGGCTCCTCTAATATTTCTACATCTTTATTCTGCCTGAACAAAGTTTCCTTTTTACTTTCATCGGTTTGAACAAATGCGAAGTTTATATGCGCTGGATTCGCGACGGTGTGCATTGTAATATTTTTATCGTCTTTATACGTTTTCCCCCTTAAATTTGATGTTTTCAGAAAGCGTAATCGCCGACCGATCGCCGTTCGTTTTATGGAGATTGGTTTTTTAATTCGCCTTTTATAGACGGATCAATCGGCGGCCAATCGGGATAGTTTCGACACGGTTTTTCGACTTCGAAAACTGGGAAGAATAGCTATTGTCCCAAGCCAGTCAAGGGCGCGTTTGCAAGCTGATTTACCTAATTATTTCGCGAGTGATGCATGTGGAAAATATGTCGTTTTTGAAGGTGACCTATTCGTGTGAAGCAGTACTGTAACTAGTATATTGGAAGGGGGGGGGGGGGGAGGCACCAGACAATATAATAATAATAATAATAAACTATTCATTTTATTTTATTTTATTTTATAGCAAACTTACATATAGTAAATATATGATAATAGTATCTTAAAAACATATTTAAACGAAGCAAATTTACTATCCTATGAATAGTTTGCAATGCTTGTATTACACATAAACATAGAAATAACATGAAAACTTAGATAGTAGAAAAAAATATATAATAAAGCTAATAATAATATAAGGGTAAGAAAAGAAATAATTAAATAAGTTGTTAATAAGGTTATTTGGATAGAGCAAAATAGAAGTATGAGTAATTGGATAATATTATTTATTATATATTTGATATAATTCAATAGTATGTTATAATATAATACAGTACATTAGGATGGCAGTTAGTGAAATCTTAAAAAGTAGGAGATAGGCTTGGTATGATCGAATCTTTTATTATATTTATGGAATCATAAAATACATCAAATCCTTTTAATCATTTGCACTTATAAAATACAAAAAAGGCGAGCTTATTGCCACATTCCTTGAGAAAAATATAACGACGTAATACACGGAAATACGCATATTTCAACAAGGATTACGTATATAACTCGAACTGTGGTCCATACGTATGAATTAACATGACGCTTAACGGTGTTGGCGTGACGGTAGTTACCGTGCCGCAATGTTAAAACACAATGTTATTTCACTACGTCGCAGCCTTGGGATCTCGCTTCTAACATGACAGCATGCAGTAGTATACGTAGGGTAGACCGGGGACAAATGATACAGGGGACAGTTAAAACAAAGCCGTTTTCTCAGTTCCTATGATAGCTATCAATGTGTGAGTGCCAACAGATTATACCTCTATAGGGCCCCGTATAACCTCTAGTTAGTCGCCGACGTCGGATTGTGCAAACGCCTACAGGGAGCCGACAAAATTTCACGACCCCAAATGTAAGTTTTACGTAACATTTCAATCAACTTATTTTTCATGATGGATGTAATGATGTTCACTTTTGCCTTACCTATCATGTACCTTTGGGTCTTGAGATTCTTTTGTGTATTATTTTGTCTGGATATGTGCTATGTAGTTCAGAATAAATTGTTTTTTTGGAAAAAAGTGTCGCCGGGGACGATTGATACAATATTGAAGGGGACAATTGATACGTATCAATTGACCCCGTGTATCAACTGTCCCCGTTGACGATTCATTATCCAGTATTGACAGTTTTATGATTGTCATGACTAATTAGTCTTCATGACGACATAATTTTGATTTATATGGTACAGCGCCCCTCTATGATCTGTTGTTATCGTTAATATGATAGCCATCTCCTTTTTCACATATCATAATTAATATCTCAATAATACGTATTTCGGCAAGAACCAAAAATAAAAGCACTTAAATAAAAAGGATCAACCAAATTTGTAAAAGCAGGTACCTACGATTATAGTCGGACACATTGATCATGTTGAAACAACAGTATACTGTTATTTCCGTTACAACCATAAGGAAAATGTTGATGCATATAATCGATTAATTTAGTTTCAACAAAATTCCTTGTATTTCATTTGAGGCATCGTTATTCTGTATAAAACAGTAATAACAAAATAGTAATGTAAGAATCAATCCAATATTTTCTCAGTGTAGCAATATCTTATAACTAACCTAATCACAGAGAACAGTAAGCGCGCTGTCGAGCGGCAGAGCGATGCAGGGATAGGGTGCGAGGAAAGTGAGCAGAGGCATACGTGTCGGCGAGAGTCTTTGGCTGGTGTTACGCGCGTGTGGAGGTTGGCGAATTTATCGAACGTTTGAATACCTGCATCGGCGGAGTAGCGCCATAAGGTCACTATATGCGAGCCTTTTGAACTCGTTACGTGGCTCGCTTGTATTTTAATTTTGTTTTAACAGAAGCTACCGTTTTTCATGCTGTGGTGCAGTGGTACATTCATTACATTACATTACATTACATACTATACATTGTGAAAATAAAGATTTATATTTTAATAAACAAATAAGTTTGTCTGCATAAGACTTAGATTTCTATATTTAAAACTAAGCATGCCCGAGAAAAGAACTTCGGGAAAGGAAGGAGAGAGAAAGGAAAGAACTGGTTACTTCTTAGAAAAATAGTATCTACTTTTTGAGTGTTTTCCTATATTTGCTGTGAGATCGTTCCAGAGTCTTGCACCGTGGAGACAGAAAGAGTAGGAGTATAAATCAGTATTATGACAAGTGATTTACTAATTATGACTAAGAATTTAGTAATTATGTCAAAATACAAATTCAGCAAATTGTAATCTATACTAATATTATAAAGAGGTAAAGTTTGTGACATTGTAGGAAGTAATCTCTGGATCTACTGAACCGATTTTGAAAATTCATATACCAATAGAAAGCTACGTTATTTGTAGTGTCATAGGCTATGTATTAATGTAAAAAATTAAAAGACTTTTTCGTGGTAGTCGGATTTGCAAAGTAAGTCGGAGAAAAAACGGTCGAACGAAAACGTTTCTAACTAACGCTGCCTTTACGATGAGAGATATATGATTAAAAGTTCTAGAGAAAAGTTGTAGAGCTTGATAATGCCTACAAAAAAGTCACCGACAGACAGCATATTATATCAAAATTTTATATTTAGGTCACAAAAAGTAGTATTTTATATAAAAAAAATACGTGTGGCACTCGGGGACTGCCGCGGTAAAGCTATTGCAAAGCATTTTTAAAAACTTATGCAATTAAAATTATAATTTTATTTTATTTATTTTATTTTTTCTGATATCAGATAACTGCGCTCTATCGGAAAACGTTGAAATTATTCCGAATCATTTGCGGCTGCGTGCGGTAGCAAATGATTCGTAATAATTTAAACGTCTTCCGATAGAGCGCCGCGCACGGATTTTTTATTCAATAAAGCATAAAAAACGAATTTTTCGAAAAAAATCGTAGATAAAAAGATAGATAATTAAATTATCTTTAAAATGGTGCAGGTTTTATAATAATACGCCAGATAGTATTTGCGTAGTAGTCGTTTTTGTGTTCGGTTAGACCTAATTTCACAAATTAATTACACTATGTAATATAAACAAAATCTAAAATATTCAAAGCTAAGAATATTAGGAAAATGTTCTTGTTTAACATATATTTTTCTCGAATCGTAAGCAGTACTCGTTTAGACGTAATTATCAGTTTAAAATAATTAATTTTCGTTAGAAATTTCTTCATTCGGTCGCCGCGCTGGCCTAGGCCCGCGATAAAAGCTATGCAATAGCTTAAAAATAATTTAAATCGTTAGGTCATGTTTATTGGTCATATTATCAACAATTATGAATTCTTATCAAATTAAGTAAATTTATCGTCTCAAGTGTTTAAAACCCCAAAGACTTTTCCCTTTTACTGCATATAATTTTCCTTTTACTGCATAAATGGTTAAAGAGATAATACGACATAGGTATGGAACCGCGACCGTATCTCGGGTTGGACGTCCTGAAAGAATAGCACCAAATAATAACATTACATCTAATATAGTATACAGAGAAGTTTTGAACAATTAAAATAAACATAATTTATTCAATCATAATCATTTCATTCACTCATTAGAAACCCGGTATTTGCATGCCAAGTTGGCAAGCAAATACATACATAGGTACATATGCAGTAAAAACATAACCCTCCTTTTGGCAGTCAGGAAATAAATCAAAGCATACAGTACTAACCGAACCACACTCATAATTTCATCACAAGTAAAAATGTTTACCGCCCAACGAAGTGGGCACACGTCGGCTAGTAATATTATAAAGAGGTAAAGTTTGTTTTTTTTATTTATTTTTATTTTTATTTTTATTATTTTTAAGGAAACATACAGCTGTTACAATAAATTTGTTACAGAATTATTAAGTTAAAAAAAAATAAAGCTAATTACATGTTTCCACTTAAACATTCATAATTTAAACACAACAATATATTTTTTTTGAAGAATTAACTAACACTCATAGGGACAGGTGGGAACTGGGAAGAAAGGAGTCATAATAAGTAAATAAAATTTTATGTAAATACACGTTCCATAATATAGACATACATATTATTTAAAGATATTCTTGAATAAATATTATTTATAATATATTATATATTGCGATTACAATGATAAATCAATACCATCATTAATAATTGCTTTCTTAAGAGCGAATGATGACGTATTGAATACGTCAATATCGCCGAGCTGCGTATTACAAATTTTACATACCCTATACATGAAACAGTTTTGTGCATAATTAGTACTAACCTGCGGAAGGTGGAATAACTCCGTTTGGCGAGTGAGTCGCGATGGTACACGGAAAGATATCATTCCAAGAAGATCAGAACAATCAATATAACCTGCCAATATTTTATGGAAAAACACCACGTCTGCGCATTTTCTTCTTGATTGTAAGGATTGAAGCCCATGAAAAGCAGCTGCTTCGTTGTGATTGGGAAAGGACAAGAAGGAGAGATAATTCAAATGTTTCAGGAACACATTTTGAATACGTTCAATTCTCTTTATGTGAACATTATAACAAGGAGACCATATTTGAGAAGCATATTCGAGGTGACTGCGGACGAAAGCGTAGTACAAGAGTAATAGAGATTTTTTTACTGCGAAATGTTTTGAAGTTCGAAGTACGAATCCTAACATACTATATGCTTTTTTCGTGATGTTATCTATGTGGGAGTTATATAATAACTTACTATCTAAAAGAACACCTAGATCCCGGATTGCATTTTTCTTGGTTATCGAGAAACCATTGACAGTATATATAAATGGTAGAATATTGTTTTTCCGCGTAAAACTAACGGTAGCACATTTCGCAGCATTCAGGAATAAACGATTCGAGGCGCAATAAAGAGATAGTCTATCTAGATCATCCTGGACCAATTGACAGTCGTCAAGGGAATTAACAGGTGCGTACATTTTCATATCGTCAGCAAAAAGTAAAAACTTACAAAATTTAAAACAGGTATTTATGTCATTGATATAAAATGTAAATAGAAGGGGCCCTAAAAGGCTACCCTGTGGCACACCCGAGGATATACTTGTCCAGTCGGACTTAAATCCTCCAATAACCACACGCTGGCAACGATTTTGTATGTACGATGCAAACCAACGTAGTAAATCACCGTGAATTCCAACTGCACTTAATTTTGAGATAAGATTAGTATGGTCCACCTTGTCAAAAGCTTTGCTGAAGTCAGTATAAATAGCATCCACTTGATTGCGTTTACTCATTTGAAGCGACAGGAAACTCGTAAACAAAGTAAGATTAGATACCGTAGACCTGCCAGATCTAAATCCATGCTGTTGGGGTAGAATACAATGAGTAGTTGCCGCATATAATTGATCGTAAACTATTTTTTCAAATAGCTTACTGATAATGGAGAGTTTGGAAATAGGACGATAGTTAGTAACATCAATTTTCGAACCTGATTTGTATACCGGTGTAACAAAAGCTTGCTTCCACTCGTCGGGAAAGGTGCCATAACAAACCGACCTCTTGAAAAGTAAGGTAAGCGGCAAGGCCAAAGTATGACCGCAGCGAAATATAAACAAAGGTGGGATACCGTCTGGTCCAGCACTTTTATTGAGATCGAGCTTGCTAATATACTCCTTCACCAATTCTTCAGTGATTTCAATAGACGAGATATTACTACCATGGCATTCGATATGAGCAGAAGTACTAGGACTAGCGGAAATCGGTTCAAACACGGATTCAAAATACTTACAAAACATATTACACACTTCCTCCCCTGACGCAGAGACACTACCTAAGTACGTTACTCTTTTAGGGACAGAGTCGGATTTCCGGAGGGATTTGGCATAAGACCAGAAGGACTTAGGATTGCTAAGAATATTTGTTTCAATTTTTTTAATGTACATTGCATAGCAATCCCTGTTTATAAGTTTCTGCCTGGACCTCAACAGGGAAAATTTGTTGTAGTCAAGCGGGTTGTGAAACCGTTTAAACCTTTGATGGTATCGATACTTCTCCTTGGTAATATTAATTAATGAAGCTGTATACCAAGGGGGATATTTGGATGCCCACACCAATTTCGTTGGCACATAAAGATCAATTACCCTAGCCAGAATTCGATAGAAACCGCTTAAGGCAGAATTAATGTCAGTGTTACATATAAGATCTTTCCAATTAAACGCCGCAAGTTCAGCATTAATTGCGATATAGTCAGCTTTATTAAACTGTGTCACCTGCCTGCGCGAATCCTGAAGTGGTATCACGAGATCTAGGGAATATTCTATAACGAGGGCTCTGTGATACTTGTAATCCTCAGGAACTATTGGGTTGTCGCTAGCATAAACATTAAGATTTTCATTGCATAGGACCAAATCTAACGTTTTCCCCAAAGTGTTGCGGATACCATTATATTGGCGAAGACCAGCCAAACACATAGTGTCCAGAGTTAAGACAGCATGAGCAGAGGATGAAAAGTTAGTAGACGTTAGAAATGAGCTATTACCTTCGCGATCCCAATCGATTTCAGGCAGGTTGTAGTCACCAACTAAAATAAAGGCATCTTTAGGATGGCTGAGAACAATGTCAACTAGTCGAGACATAAATGTTTCAATATTTGTATTATAATTAAGTGTTCTAGGGAAGTACGCACAACATATGTGAACTGAACTTTTACACCCTTTTAAAGATGACGACGGTATGGTGACCCAGATGTCCTCAGCGCACGTACTCCACAAAGGCTGATCGTGAGCATGTATCTCATTTTTAATGGCTAATAGAACACCACCACCATATTCCTGGCCCGTAGACGCGTAGTTCCGGTCACGTCTGAATACTGTATATCGGCCATCAATCAACTCGCTGCTCGATATTCCTTGGTGAAGCCAAGTTTCCGTCAGTGCAATAATGTCGAATTCATTGCATAATATGCTTTGAAGGATTTCGTTTGTTTTGGTTCGGAGACCTCTAACATTTTGGTAATAGATGAATAATTTCATAAGGAGTCGTGAGGCACTTGGACCAAAACAAAACTTACGCCCATAGGACGCACAATAAATAAAATAGGTGTGTGAAGACAGTATTTGACTAAATTGAAGAGATAATAAATTAATGTTGATATGCTCGAAGCTTGAAAAATAACAGCGAAGCAACACAATGAAGACGCAGATGGATAGAACAAATTATGCACAATATTGACATGCATTAATAAGTATATAAAATGACCCAGGACCAATGAGAAATAATCGATCCACGATAATTGAACATGCAAGAGGTTATGACTAATACATTTAAAGTGATAGGTAACAATATAAAGATATTGAAATAAAACAGGGAAAATATAAATTGCCATATACAAGATATAAACAAGAGTTTTAGAATATAAATAGGTGAAATATATCGCTATAAACAAGTGAATGTATTGGATAAGGATACAGGACTGATATTGGAATAACTTAGACGGGCTGAAAGGTGTTGATATGGAACAGTAAGGAGATAGCTTTTGAGAAGGGTCATTTGAGGTAGAATGCAGTAAAAAAGAATAGCAAGTTATACGATTTTTTTCAGGTCCGCTTCTCTTCCTATAAAAATTGCTTGAGCCTTTTCATGTTGTCTCACGTGAATGCGGCAGTTGGAAACCCAGCAGAACTTATATCCTTTCTGCTTTGCAGTCAATTTCGCATGGTACAGCAAGTTTTTATTGTAGGCAGTGAGATGTTCGTTCACGTATATCTGCTTTTTATCTCCAGCTAGTCCAATGTCGGAAGTGGTGATGCCCTGAGCAGCTTTATATGCAGCAATGAAGCCTTCTTTCAAACGGCGCCTCGCAAACTTAACGATAATACATTTGGGTTTCCCGTTGGGTATTTTCGGTGCCACTCTCGTAGCAAACTCGATGTCGTTAGGTGGAAGATGAAAGTCGATGCTTCTTGCGATTGCCATGATGAGGTCCGTGGGGTTCTCATTTTTGCGCTCAGGAATACCCTTAATTTCTAAGTTATTAGATCTGACGAATTGATCTCTTGTTTGGGAATCCTCTTGTAATTTTAAAACAGCCCCACGAAGTTCGATGATATCGGCCTCTAAGGAGTCTACCTTCTTCAATTTTTCCTCCATTAGCTTGAGTTTGGTGCCAAATTCATCCACAGCCTTTGAACAATAGTCAATAGAGGTTTTGAATTCACGAAATTCAGCTTTCATTGCACTGATATCTTTGTGAAGGTTTGACATAAGGCTGATATCTGCCTGAATTTTCTGTATTGCCTGCATTATTGAGTCTGAGCAAGCCGAATCGGTGGGATTTTTGCACGAGTTACATTTCCAAATTGCCTTCTTCTCCTGAGACAATTTGACATAGTTAGTCTTGCTGATGTCTCCGCAGCGATAATGGACTTTAGACTTACAAGTCGAGCACAACGCACCTTCTTCAACTACCAACCCGCATACAGAGCAAGGCATAATTAGGAATTGATACTCTCAACAAGTTAAGTGGCATGCAACGCGACGCAGTCGGTGACTCAAAAGTGGCGCGTGTGTTTTTTCAGCCCTGATAGCCGTTGCGAGCCAGCGGTCGGCGCGCGGCGCTAACGAATCGCTCTTCCGTGCAAAATCTAAGAGGCGGTAGAAGTGTATCGTTTCTTTATTATTATTATTTTTTAATTATTTAAAGTCTCCAAAAAGAAGTTGAATGACGAATGGCTCAGTGTTTGTTTGTTACTCACAGAATATCGTCGTTTGAAAAATAAATAGTGGTGTGCGAAGTGATTCGGAGTGGTAACGTGATGTTTCGCAATTTGAATGGTCGATCGATCCACTGATGCTCGTTTTGAATCCCAGCACTGTCCTTTGCGAGAGGACCTCGACTGATGCGGGCTAGTTGCACTTCGTTATTACACAGTGAGTTTCTATATGTATATACTGGTATAAATAACTTATTACTCGGTTAGGAACACTTTGAAAGGGAGAATGTTAAAATTACGTGTGTCACTTTGCAAGACTGTGAGGTTGTGAGATTTGTGAGGTTGTAGGGAGTAATCTCTGGATTTACTGAACCGATTTTGAAAATTCTTTTACCAATAGAAAGCCACGTTATTCGTGAGTGTCATAGCTATATATTAATCCGAAAAAATGAACAGACTTTTTCGTAGTAGTCGGATTTGCAAAGTAAGTCGGAGAAAAAACGGTCGATCGAAAACGTTTCTTACGAACGCTGCACTGCCTTAACGATGAGAGATATATGATTGAGTTTTAAAGAAAAGTTGTAGAGCTTGATAATGCCATTGATTTTATTACACTATAAAATCAATGATAATGCCTACAAAAAAGTCAGCGACGAGAAAAATATAACCCTCCTTTGGCAGTCAGGAAATAAATCATAGCACACAGTACTAACCGAACCACACTTATAATTTCATCACAAGTAAAAATGTTTACCGCCCAACGAAGTGGGCACGGGTCAGCTAGTTCGTTTATATTGTGATTATCTAAACATGTTAGGTTAAGTTAGGTTGTGTCGGGCGTGTGGCATGGCCAGTGTTTGGATGGGTGATCGCCCGAGTACTGCCACGCGATGTTATAAAATCCGGCTGCCAGTAAGATTTGTCGTTAGATATTAAGGTGTTAGGTGTAAGGAGCTAATGGGCCCTCTTACAGATTTCCACTAAGACCCATGAGGGTCGGTTAAACGCAGGGGTCAACACTGATCCGGCGGCCTCCACGCAGAAGTGCGAGCCCGGGTAGGACTCTGGCCTACGGGCCATTCTCCCCTAGGAGTCAACCTTCGGGCGCTCCTGGACGGTTTGCGCGCACCGTGCGGCGTCAGACAATCGATTGTGCATTTCGACTAACAGCCGGGGGAATCTGGTAACAGTAGTATTTCCTATAAAGCGGGGGTAGTTGATAACCTTACGGTAACTGCTCTTGAAACGTCCATTCGGCCACCCGATCTCGGGTGAACAGCCAGGCAAAGGATGCCATGGTCCGCGATAGATTCGGTAGACACCGTATCACCGCTACGTAAGGGAGAGAACAGCGCAAGCGACCTCTATCCTGTAACCAGTCAGGAGGTAGGAGGTATCCTGATCGTTAATTCCAGACGGATATATCCTTCCAAACTGTAGTCAGGGGACGAGGCTGCCAGCTGGGTAGCTTTCCCGGTGCCTCGCCGTAAGGCTTTGGTCTCTAACGGACTGCTGGCGAGCTAGACAGTAGACTGTCGTGTCGCTAAGTCTTCTACGCTCATCCCACGGCTGCAATGAAAGAATGATTACATATCGTTATACCAGCCTGGGGTGACGGGTTCGCCGGTTTATAGTCTACACAGCCCTACTGTGTCTGTGTGTCTGTCTGTGTGTATTCCTTCACAATAGCGCCCAAACGCTTTATCCGGTTGAGCTGAAATTTGGCATGCAGGCATTATTCGGTCATGGCAAGAGGTGAAAATATTTTGTTTTAAATCGATCCACTAAGAGGCGCGCTAGCCATAATTCAATCTCATAATATTGGACAATCATCACATTGTGAAATTGTGTTTTGAATATGACCAAATAATATTTGAAGTCCGCCATACATTAATTAATGTAAGGCGACGCTTGCGATGCGATGCTAAATTTATATTAATTTACGCGCGTTCGAAAATCTAATTTTTATTGCGTTATCTAGCCTAATAACAGAAATTTTCGTCAACTGTTAATCGAATTTATTTATGAAGTAAATAGTCAGATGTAATGTCCCTGAGTAAATATTCAGATGTAATGTACCTACTTGTCGGAAAAGACTTTGGGTGACGCAAGCGATTTTTTTTCCGAGTGATCTAGATACAATTTTAGATAATTTTACGAAAATTGGGATACCCTATCCAAAAAATATTATTGCTAAACGCAATAATGGCAAGCTTGCAAAATGGCGACACTAATGTCAAAAAATCTGTAATGGTAGGCGTGCTGTAGATGAGATGCCGCTGGAAATACATTGCTTTTTTACTGCTTTATTGTGACGACACTGTCTGCGGCCGATATTTAGATCGCAAAATATCCATTGCTCGTATACGTGAATCCGAAAAGGGCGTATATGCGTACTTGTGTTGGTTGTTGTTACGTTTGCCCGCCTTGAGAAGAGGGAAGTTCTCGAAATCAGTCCGCGTCAACTATGAGAAGACATGGAGCAGCAGTTTTCATTGTCGTGGAATAATTTTCACGGGAATTTAACGAAGGGATTCTCCACTTTATTGGCGAATAGCGAATTCGTCGACGTGACTCTAGCAGTAGACGACCATTTGATACAGGCTCATAAGATTGTTTTGTCAATATGCTCGCCGTATTTCAAGAAGATGTTCAAGATGAACCCGTGCCAGCATCCAATCGGTGAGTTTTCATTTAGGTACCTATATAAACTGCCTCCGGATTCTGAAGCGACGATGCGAGGAATTATTGCAGTATAGGAACCTTTCTCAGAAATCGAAAAAATAAAGAAATACTACTAGATTCGATGATTGTAATGCTAAATGTGAAAGAAAAAAGCTTCGGACGCGTAAAATTTCAAAACCAAATTTACATACAAAAAAAAAAGTTTTAAACTCAGTTTTTAAGGTTGTTTTAAAAAAAAACTAATCTAACCTACCGCCAAATAAGTGTTTATGTATTATTTAAAATAAAAAAAAACCTAACCTACCGAAATGTATGGGTTTGGCGCTTTTTTTAATGCCTATATCTCGCTTATTTAATGAGACCGAATAAATATTATTGCAGATTCGGAATCAGCGTGCTGAATATAGTCTGGTGACGTTAAAAAATCAACAATCTAGAAGAGGTTCCTATACTGCAGTAATACCCGATGCGATGTTCGATTGTCGTCACTCGATGATATTTGTAATTCTGGAAGCGATTTGACAGTCCTTCAATCGTCAGAAGTAAGGTTAGGACAGGCGACAGCTCGTGAGATGCTGTTTGGTTGTCGTTGCTCTAGACTAGGAGATAACTTTTATAGCTGTGCAACTTGCCATCTAGCGCGAGGAAATGGCAGTAAAAATTAATAATTATCAACGATTCTTACCCAAGACGATTAAAATTTGAATATAGCACCGTGGAATAGGATATGGAATTATTACAGTATAGGAACCTTTCTCAGAAATCGAAAAAATAAAGAAATAAGTACTACTAGATTCGATCATTGTAATGCTAAATGTGAAAGAAAAAAGCTTCGGACGCGTAAAATTTCAAAACTATATTTACATACAAAAAAAAAGTTTTAATAAACTCAGTTTTAAAGGTTGTTTAACCCTTGGAGTAAATAGGTATTTTCATGGATGCATCTGTCTCTTTTGCAGGATTTTCGGCGACATCGACCTTAAAGTACTATAACTACGAAACTACTACACCAATCATAAAAAGAACAACTGCACAATGATTGCATTGAAATTTCGAATATAGAATATTGAAATATCATTTTGTAAAACAATTAGATAATTATGAATAAATATGAGAACGTCAAAGAAGTGAAAAAAACGCGGAACCAGATCTGGTCGTATCATACTCAACGGATAATTGTTTCAGAACCAGATTTGGTCGTATCATACTCAACGGGTTAAAAAAAAACTAATCCAACCTACTGCCAAATAGGTGTTTATGTATTATTTATAATAAAAAAAAACAACCTACCGAAATGTATCGGTTTGGCGCTTTTTTGAAAGCCTATATCTCGCTTATTTATTGAGACCGAATAAATATTATTGCAGATTCGAAATTGTATTCGATTAAATAAATAAACAAGCGGTCGGAATTGCTCTTAACTTCTGGAATGCAGATACCACCCATCGGTGGTTTTCCTGTTATGAAAATTTGCGGGTGGCCAATCTCCGTATTTATGTAATTATTCAATTATATGCAGTAAAAGTTGCCTTCATTGAATAAGCCACCTTTATACGGGGTGAGTTTTTAGTAACCGACATTCTTCAAGGGGGTGAATCAGTATGAGCAACTGAACAACTTTTGATATATTTTTTGTGATTTTTTAAAAATATATTTTTTGTTTTTTTTAAAAATTTTAATTTAAAAATTTGAGGAACTTGACTTAAATAACAGTTTGACAAATGTTTGAGCCCATTGCACTATCTATCGGTAGGTAAAATATCGCTAATAAATGATATAAGGGATATTTTATCTACCGCTAGATGTCGCATCGAGCTCAGCGCTTTTTATACTATTTTTCAAAAAAAGAAAACTTTGAAGTTTCAAGAAAAATAATAATATTGATTTTTCCACAATTTTTTATTAAAAGTTGCTTACTTGCTCGTACTGATTCACCCCCCTGCAAGGATGCCGGTTAATTAAAACTCACCCCATACATACGTATATTAGTATGCGTTCACTAATACCCCTTACACATACATTTTCGAGGGTTGAAAACATGCCATCGTCAGTTTTATGGCCATGGCTGGCTTTCTAAGAGAAAACTGCTCAAAGCACTGTAAGCACGCTTAGAGCCCGGTCTGAATTGAGCTTACACCGCTCACTTGGTATAAAAACGACACGCTGAGATATACACTTTAATAATAGTAAAAAAAATGGAGACTTCAGTATTTTAGTTTACAAGTTTTAATTTATATTTTTGGACTAATGTCACCTAAAAAAGACAGTCAACATGAAAATGTCTATGAACGTCAACAGCGTCAAAGATTTATCACATTTTGGTAAACGGCCGACCCCGGCCAATCAGAACACAACATCGAGGTGGGAGGCACGTGGGAAGTATCGGGTTCCGAGATTAGCGAAGGATTCCGAAACAGAATCAGTCAAGTCCTCTAATCATTGACGATATCGAATTCAATGGTGTGCCGTGTTACCTATTATATCGCCAGTACAGAATACCGGGGCTGGTCACTGTCCCCCTATAAGTAGGCTTACCATACGGTGCCTACTTCTGGTTGCGATATAGAATTTTACCGCATCAATTATGTAGATTTTTTGGTATTTATGCAGTTTAGCAAACTCTTCGGAATCTATGTATTATCGGAACCATTTTTCATTTATCAAAAAAAAAAACACCTCTAGGTTCGATCATTTTAATGCTAAATCTGTTAGAAAATAGCCTCGGACATGCACTATTTTAATATGTTATTTCAAATTTCCATACCATATGTGGACTGTTTTTTTTGGTTACCTTTTAAAATGGTTTAAAAAAAACTAAGCTAACTTATTGCCATATATGTGTTTATAAATTGTTTTTATAAAAACTAACAACCTACCAAAATTAGATGTTTGGCGCTTATTTATATGGGTCACAGAGTCCTTCCGGGGTTAGTCCCTCTTCAAGGAGGCTACCGGATTGGAGCTGAACCATGAGTTGAGCCGACCGAAGGTAACTAATAGATCATCAGGCCCAAGCTGCACGGAACCGATAGGCACCGGATGTAGAACGGTTTATTACAAAATTAACAGAAGTGGTCCAAGGACTGAGCCATGCTTTGGAATCTGGCTTCCGGACCGGCTGCGAGTCCTCATAGGTTTTTTTAGGAGTTTTTCAACATCTAAGGATGGGAACTCTACCAACTCCATCGATGTTTGGACTCTTGGAGTTTTATCATCACTAGGAAGGGCTCCACTAAGTTCCTCGGTGAAACATTTCTCGAATTGCGTTGCAAAAGCATACTTGCATATTTGCTGGCCGTCTTGTCTTGTCATGCAACTTAAACGGAACGGACAGTTTGGATGAAATCAGCTGACGTAAATGCCTGTAAATAGCCTTCAGTCCCCGATCAATGAGCCCTTCTTCAAAAAATTTTCTAGACCAACTAGTGGTAGCAGTTAGACGTTGTTAAATTGATGAAATTTTATATAATCCTCTTGTATATTTGTATCTTGTCGCAATTCCAGAGTTTCTTTTTCTCTTTGACAATTTGGAGAATTTCCTTATTCATCCACACTTTATTCCTCGCTCTAAGCAGATTATCTTTGAAGAAGGGCACATTAGAAGAAATTTTATCTTCTAATATTTTTGAAAACCTTGATCTTGATTATGTATCAGTTATATTTGGGGACTGATGGAAAAGCTGCTGAATGTCGAGAGTCCATTTGCTTGCATTTAGCGTCGTAGTTGGCTTTTTGAAAAGTTGTCTTTGGTTGATGCATTATTTGTGGCATTATAGATAAAATAAACGAATTTACCGCATGAAGGATGAAGCACCCAACGTTTTGGCAATGTTGCAACCGCTGTTGTCTAGGGTAGACTGATAGAATCATAGGCGATTGCAACATTGCCGAATCATTGGGTGCTACAAACTTCATGCGAAAAATAAATGGTTTTAAATAATGTTTGTAGTTTTAAATATTTGATTATGTAGCTTTATATGTTATCAGCCTTGAACCACATTTCTATTTATTTCCTCGCTGTTCTATATCTGATTATTGAATCATGTTCCACTTGCTTCGCTGAGGACGCCAAATTCTTCGCATATCTCCTGACGGGATCAATTTATGGACCAAGAAATAGTTGCTCAGCTTGAATATCGAGCAATGTGTTGTGCTGAATATTGGTACTACCATTGATTATATAGGACAGTGGTTCTCAAATTTTTTCAAATACGGAACCCTTAGAAAGTCGTTTACGTTTGACAGAGCCCTTTGCCAGGTGGTTTGAGGTGTAAGAATAACCACTTATTGAAGGAACTTTACCCAATCGAGTGCTTTTATATCGAAATTAGGTTACTTTGAAGTAACATCATAAAACACAAGAGCCAAATCAATTCAAATCTAGTACATAATTAAGTGGGCAATAATAGAATAGAATAACTTTATTGTGCTATAAAAACATAACTTAATGAATATTACACTGGTTTTATAAAGAAGACAATTTATGCACAAATGGCGGACTTATCGCTGTAGCGATATCTTACAGTCAACCATTTGATAAAATAATTCCTAATTTTCACAGTACACACAATTTTCACACAAAGAAGTAGTAAAGTTAAATTTAAAATAAACTTATACTTATACATGTCAGTAACTTATGCTAAGGTTGCCCAGGGAAGAATAAAGGAGAGGACAAGGTGAGGTATTTGGTTAGTGGCTGTGTAAAAATAAATGTTTCTTCAACAACTTTTTGAAAGTATGCAACGAAGGTGCATGCCTGATAGAGTGAGGCAGCTGATTCCATAAACGAGCAGAATGGACTGTAAAAGAGTGCGTGTAAATAGAAGAATGATGTATCGGAATGGCGAGTGTGTTAGACTGATATATAAGGGGGAACCGCTGATATTGGGTATTAGATTGCTAAATGCCATACTACCTTTTAGCAGCTAGTAAAAAGCAGCCACGATACGCAACAAAGAAAGAAGCATACAAAATTAATGTTTTTTAAAAATTATTTTTAGTTGTACTCCGAGGCGTCACAATAAAAGCAATGCGAGATTTATTACAATTCATGTACCACGGGGAGGTTAGCGTGAGACAGGAGGATTTGACGTCATTTATATCAACAGCGGAAATATTGCAAATAAAAGGGCTTACAAACAAATCCGTGAGTATTGATTTATATAATTTTACTAATATTGGACTTGAAAGATTAACTTGAGAGACTTGTTGGGCCGGAGTCTCATTGTGAGATTACGGTTGGAATAACTCATATAGACACTACTACACTAATAATGTTTACTATACTACACTACATATCTTCTTCTTAAGGTGCCATCTCCTATCGGAGGTCGGCGGTTATTATGGCCACTTGGGCCCGTGATGTTGCAGCGCGGAACAACTCGGTGGTGCTTGAGTTGAACCATACATACTTTGGGCATTCCAAGTTGCAATCCTAATGGCTAAACCCCCGGGGATTCTCCGCATCCTTTGACCATCTAAGGTCTGCCGGGGATTAAGAGCCATGGTTTTACTGTAATCAGCCATAATGATTTTCCTGGGAAGGGGTTATGTGGTGGTTTTCCCTTTGCCTTCCTCATCACTGTTTGTTACTGAGGTAACAATTGTGACCCTAGACTGTACTGGTCTCCTCGACCTCCACTCTTGGGTCTACTGCATGCGCAGCTGCCCACTGCAGGGATGGATGTGCTTATTTACTGGCGGCACATATTCGCCATGACACATGGTACCCTTATGAACTTGTGTAGCATTTTTTAGGTAAGTCCTTTCCACCAGACTTCCCACTACGTTCTCCTAACCTTGCTGCTGTATGGTTGGGGGCTGTTTATTCAGTATATTCACAGCTAACCATCATATATGATGGCCGTTCACTATCTGCCACTTGTGACCCCGATGGTAGCTTACAGCTCAGACCAATAAGACCCTTCGGGACGCGTCCCGTATTAACCGGGAGTGAATCCAGACTGTAGAATTGCACTATATTCACTAAATGTATTATTTATTGTTGACAAAATTTCTAAATATGTTGACACCTAGAATTTATACGACATTATAGGACACTACATATACTACACTAATAATATTGAAATTCCGCCATACATTTTAATTTAACATTAACACCATCTGCTGACACTTGACCCAAACCCGCCCTTAGCTGAGTAAAGAACCGCGATGCCTGAGGTGTCGTAATGGAGCCCAACCGGATTCATCCGCCGATCGATAGAGGGCGCTCATCAATTTTATTTATGAAGTTAATATTGAGATAAAATCAGACTTTGGCTTCGTGCTGGGAAAGTTTTGGGGAGACACAAGCGATTTTTTAACATGTTAAGTACCTATATATTTACATATTTCTTGAATCTTCTTACACTGATATGAAAAGGAATCCATTAATACGTTTCGGATTAAAAAGCAATACAATGTTCAGAAATTCCCAAACTGTTTCGACAATTTATTTTTTTTAGGAATAATTTTATACCTCCATCGGAAATATTCGAAACACGTTGATAATCGATGTAAAAGTTTTAAAATCTTTGTAAGCTAAATCAGACTGTATAATCTTGATTGTTTATAATTGACGAATTCAGCTGTGCCGCCCATACAATCCAAAATATTCATGGATCAGTGCGTTGTATTCAAACTATAATATATGCAGGTGCAAATAGGGCATATAGGTCATTATCAGCACCCACTAATTAAATTCGTTTATAATCCCTTTGTTTACTTGAAGATGAATGAATGAATACAATATTGTACATAGGTGACTTCAACCATTCTCGGCCCGACCCAGAAAGGAAAGTCCACATTTTTTAAATCTTTGTGTTTTTCAATATACTCTACCTTAACAGTAATACACTCATTACATCTTGTTTTTTTACATATTAAAATGTTTAAAAAAATATTCTGAAAAATATTCTGGCCAAATATTCTAGTGAAGCGTTGACATTTAATATTAATTTTAATATTGTATATCAAACGAAATAATTTTTAATGGATCACATTAATTTTACTATTCTATTCTCAAAACTTCAAACAATTTTGTAATATTTTTCAGTATTTACTCAGATAAGTATGGCATTGGTAGTTCTAATCTTAGTAATAATACATTAATTGTAAGACATTGGCAGTTTTGCAGAGTTAAAAATTTGTGATAGTCATCTGAAGTGAATTAAGGCACGTCCCATTAACCGGAACATTCCATTGAATCAATTGTTACGTTGTGTTCTCTTATTCCTAATGTGGTATTTCCATATGAGCAGTCTTTCTAGGTGCTTGCCAAGGTATTTAACGCATTTATTACGGGGTAAAACATTACTTCATAAATTTTACAGCAGGGCAGTCGCCTTGTTGTAGTGTTCAATTTTGTCCAGTTGGATTTGCAACATGGCTGAGGCAGTTTGGCTCAGCATTGCTCAAAGAATGGTAGTGTCCTCATAAAAGGGAATGTCATCGGTGACACCACTGATAAGTGGCATGTCTGCAGTGTATATGGTGTAGAGGACGGGACCAAACACGATCTGTGCGGGACTCCAGCTCTAATTTCGTGAAAGCTGGACCTTGCATCGTGATGGTTCACATAGGATAATCTGTCTTAAGAGATATAACCTAAGAATTCTGTAGAATGGATGCGGCAGCCATCGCCTCATTTTGAGCAAAAGTCCTTTGTGCCAGAGTTTATCAAAGGTTTGCTGAATGTCCAGAAAGACCGCGGAACAGTATTTTCTCCTCTCCAGACTTTGCCTAATGTTGTCATACACTCTGAAGTTGCTCGATTGTAGAGTGTTCATCTCTAAATCCGAAGTTGGTTAAGGATAACTTCAATTTCTTCCAGGATTGGTTTCAGCTGAGATAGTATATATATTTTTTACACATTTGGGAAGATATAGATAACAAATTAATAGATTTTTTTGTTTATACTCTTTACTGTGAAATTTCACAAAGGGCGGGATTATTGCCATACGACAATCTCTTACAACCAACCCTACTATGAAGTGTTTATATATATGGGTGTGAAATATGCATGTAAGTGTGTCTTTTTATTGCATTCGATCGACAGATTTGAAATGCAATTCTGTTAGTTTTATCCCAACAGAAAATGGAAACCCAGTCGGAAATCGAACCCGGGACCTTACAAAGTTAGATCAGGCGACCTATCCGTTATGATACGTAGGTCTATATGATGACATTTCATTTAGTGATTTTCCTGGTTTGTGTGTCACGATAATGTGCAATAAAAAAATTAAAACTATAATAAGAACTCGGCGAATAAAACACCTGTCAGTTTCTGTCAACGATTAGTAAAAAAGTACTAAAATTCGAAGAGTTCATGATTTGTTTAACCCATGAATCTTCAACCTTTTTGATGTCAAGGGCTGACACTACTTTGATTTTGGTTCGGCGGGCCGCAACACAAACAAAATATTCCAATATAAACTTAAGTAATTGAAGAACAATATTCGCTGAAGTTATTTATTATACAATTTTACCAACAAAAAAATATTTTAATAAAATTCAATCAATGATATGTCCACATTTGGCCCCACGTTGGGCACCAAATGTGACATATTTTGTCTTGGAGGTTTTGTAAACCTTTGTTCGAAATTAATTACCGTAACCTTGTCCCAGGTGACAGCTATCGCAGTCAGAAAGAAATACTGGGAAGTGAAAAACTATTTGCGGTGACTTATCCTTTATTGGCTCTCGGCCAGTATAATAAAATTATAGATAAACATCATCAATAGCGCTGGAGACGGGAAATCTGGCTTTTCCGCCTTATTTATGCTGCGGGAAGCCGCTGACCGTCACAATGTTTGACATTGTTTAGTCTTAACTATTATCTGCCCCTATAGTGGTAATTGCAATACTCAAACTGGTCTCAAGGTTGCAAGTTGCAACGTGTTTTCTATCAACTCTCATTAACGCACTGAGCGAGCGATCGAAACGATTGTATCCGTCGCAACCCGCTGTAGTAGTAAAACTGCAGGCGGGCCGCGGGTAGAAGACCCATGGTTTAACCCTAGAGCCCCAATTGGCCGATATCAGCCTCAACACGATTCAGCATGACGACCGTGTCATAATAATTTTTTTTTACAAATTTTTATCAAAATTTTTTGAGGGGCCGAGGCCTGAAGGGTTAAAATGTCCTGTAACTCTTGAGATTGAAGAAAGAGTTATCGTCCTATATCTTTATAGCGAACCTCACAGGAAAAACCTTATTGAGCGTTTTTACATTTTAAACTTTTTGTATTGTAAAATTTTTACCGAATTTCATCCACAGATTTTTTATTGCATAGAAAATATTGCTGTATAAATGTTGGTTTACGTTTTGTACCTTGGGTCTTTGATTGCCTATCCATACATAATTTATAGCAAAATCATATGTAAGAATGTGCTTGAAACTTAAGGAAAGTGCATTTTGCCTATCACTGGTCCTTAAGCGACTGGTTCAGCTTGCTGCCATTGTATTTATTTCCTGCGTAATCAAGTTAGAATTTCATAATAATGTAATTTCCAGACCGACGATGAAGCGCTTGAAACGCCAAAGCAAGAATCTCCGCGACCTCCGAATCCCGTGTCTCCTCCGCACAGTCAGTTAATAGAACCGCCAGTTGAACTACTGGTTGAGGAGAATATCGTCGAGGCAGTGCCGTCGAATAATAATATAACCAAACACGCAGCAGTGAAACGTAGGCCAGATGATACGGCAGTAAGCCCCGATCCTTCAGAGTATCAAAATGAGAAACGCACGAGAGTGCGGGAGAAAATAAAGTGCGAAAAACAGCAGCAAGTGGGCGCTCGATCACGCCTTTTAAACTGCGACCACAAGCAACGCTACTCCGAACCGATTATTACGCCGCCGGCGGCGCATTTAACCGATTCGATCGAATCGACGTCTCAGAATAATTCGGATATAAACGGTGATCATTCAATGTCAGCAATTAATCTATCAGATGTCAAACTGGAGTCTGAAGATCAGAGTATGTACAAAATGTTGCAGAGGCGATACAGCGATAGCGTTTTATCCAACTCGCAGGGTTTTACTAAAGCAAATGGAGGCTCCGATGAACATTATGGTGATGCGAAAGGAAACGAAGAAGGTACGTATCCCATTCTATTTTTAGTACTTTTTTCTTCTTTGATTCTCCTTACACAGTTTTTTGTTGGAAAAATGAAACTTGTAATAAGAATCACTTTATGTGCATTTTGAAATATTTTTTTTTATATAGATATGCCCTCAGATACAAATAAGTTGGCTCCATACCCTTTGCTCATAAAACATGTGACAAAGATAGCAATAAATTGAACAGTATGCGAGAGAATAGCATGCCAATATTATTCGTGGTAGCTCTCACCGGAAATGGTTGACTGTCTGCCAGCGGACTGTGACCAAACTACTACTAACCGGCTTTTGGTTGTGGTTTTGAAGTGGTCATTTTCGAGCGCGCGGAAGACCCATCTACGTTTTCATATATCGATGCATTTTGCATGTTATTTGTATGAGTTTTTTACTTTTTCAGTTTTTCAGCTGGTTTTCTGTTCTAATAATGATGTATTCTTTCTTAGAATAATTTATAACTTAAAAACAAATTTGAGAGTTTGCTGTTATAGAGTTTTCTTCATTTACATATATGAGCATGTCAGTGTTGCAATGTTACAATATAAAAATCAAATAGAAAATAATGTATAAATAAAATTTACATAATTAATAAAACAATGTATAAAATTGAATAATTTTATTTGGATTTTAATTGTAATTTTTCTTTTTGAGTTTTATATTGAAACATTGCAACACTGACATACTCATATGTTTGTATATATTTGTTGAAAAACTTAACCGCTGATCGTTGGTTTTCAATTTATGCAATTCTATGCAAAAAAAGTTGCCTTCATTGAATAAGCCACCATTATACATTAGCATGCGTGCACTAACACTCCTACAAAGAATTTTTTGAGGGTTAAAAACATGCCATCATGAGTTTCATTCCTATGGCTAGCTTTCTAAGGGTTAATAACGCAAACTCCCAAATGTATTTTTAGGTTATGAGTTAATCTCGGAAAGAAAACATCATAATTAGAAAAAAAAACCAAAGAAATATTCCTGAAAATCCCATCCCATACACAAGCAAAATGCACAAAAAGTGATTTTTGCTACAAACTTTGCTTAAACCACTGTTTCTTATGGACTTTTAATTTAACACAGTGATTCCCGAAATGGTCTATATGGACCCCCAGGGGTCGATTTCAATTCGCAGGGGGTCCATGTCGGCGAAAAAAAAAATCGGGGTGCACGAGATGTAAATGGGGTCCACGTTAGTGGACCCCATTTACATCTCGTGACGCCCAGACTCCATCTAGGCAGGTCACCATAAGCATTCAGGCGATCCGTTAATGTCGTGTCACTTCTTAACCCTTCAGGACTCGGCCCCTCAGCCGATTGACAAGTTGATGTCCCAAAAAATTTTAGTAAAAAAATTGAATTATGACGCTGTCTCACCAAAACATTAATTACTGCCAAACCACTGTATCCATTATTGAAATAAAACATATTAACATAATAAAACATAATAGGATGAAACAAATTAAATTAAAATAAAATTAAAACGGGGCCGTCACGCTGAATCGTGTTTTGGCCGATATCGGCCAATCGGGGCTCTAGGGGTTAAACAGATTTTGTATACAGCATAGTATTTTAAAATTATAATAATAGCAATAAACAAACGCGCGCATCACGAGTATCACGGAATGAAATCAACACTCAACTCAAATTGCATCACTAGTCGATTGAAGAGGCTAGCGCACATGACTAACGAGGGAAGGTATGAGATATGTGAAAAAAATTCGCATCAATGGGTATCCGTGCGAACGAGTAGGATAAAAGCGCCACAAGAATGAGGAGGCGAGATAGTGCTACATGTGCAGTTATGTGCGGCTTTCCCAAATGCTTCGTACTTCAAGGTCGTGGGCGTTTAGAAATGAACAAATAAAAATTGTATATATTTTTCATGTCTTACAACTGTCCACATTACTAATAACCCTATGTAGGCGATCAGTACTGTTCCGTGTGTAAAAAACTTTTAATGTTAGTAAGTTAAGGAAAATTCAGGTAGGGGGTCTACGGAAAAAATCAAGGGGTCTACGGTTCGAGAAAGTATGGGTACCTCTGATTTGACACATCGCGACTGACTAACCATCTACATAACTACTGAAATTTGCTTCGTGTAATAGCATGTATTTTCACATAGCGACTGCTCTAACCGGAGTAGTATAGCGCTATGCAAAACTAAAATCCGCAAAATTAGTTCTGTATGAAATCGTTTTCCAAATACTGTATCGATGTAATTTCTTTCCGTATGTTTACTGTAAATTTAAAAATCTCGAGAGGAATGAAAATTAGATATAAAAATATCTTCAAGTCACCCGCTCTTCGAACGAACGAAGCTTTTCCATCCGCACTTTTTCGCTCGTGTTCCATTTTATTTTTTGTTCTTTTTTCCTAATTCGCTCGTCGCTAATACCGAAGGAAGCACGAAGGCATTTTCTAACCGTAAAATAAAATGGACACGATTACTAATCGCGACTAATTATTGAATATTTGGAATTGTCTCATAATGAAAATGCCCATCGTGCTTTCAGATGGTACCGCGGCTTCGGAAACGGACGAAACTGAGCTTTTTCTCGATATGGAATATCCGCCGAAGATATCGCCGCGGACGATCGTGACCATACCGCAAAAGGAGGACGGCAAGAAGAAGTACCCGCAGCGCTCTTGCCGCATCTGCTGGCGCAGCGGCAAGCGGCGCGACACGCGCTTCATGTGCGCACAGTGCGCCACGCCCCTTTGCAAATCGGGCTGCTTTGACGACCACCTCTGCGAGGTCTTTAACGGCATCAACAAGGGCTTCAATAACGGACTCAAATGATATATCGCGCTGTAGAAGGGTCCATCTTCTTTTAGGAATCCTCGCCGAAAACAGATGCACTCCTCTGCTCGGCTTAGCAACCCCATTTGTGCAAAATTCCACTCGGGCTCTTCTAAATTCATTTCAATTCCATGTCAAATCAGATGCATACCTTTGTTGGGTTATTGGCCCCCGGTGTGCCGAAAATATTGTCCCGAAAATCACTTTTCTGCGCATTTTGCTCGTTATTTGTATGGATTTTTCAGATTTCTCGACTGTTCCTTTGGTTTCTGTCCTAATATAATGTTTTCTTTCAAAGCAAAATTCATAACCTATAAATATATTTGACAGTTAGCTGTTATAGTTTTTCAACATAAGTGAGTATGTCACTGTTGCAAATTAAAAAAAAAAAAACAGTGCATAAAATAGTATCATTTTGTTTATTGCAACGCTGACATATAAGTCAGATATCGTCGCTCTATTTGTGAGACCTTGTACATGCCAACGAGCAAACTTTTCAGGGCATGTCAAAAACTGAATAACTTTGTTCACGAAATATCTTTTTTAGTTGTTGAGATAGAACAAAATTATAAAACAATACTTTACTGTACAAACGATTAAAACTGTCAAAAAGGTAACTTGTTTGCATGGAATTACTACTAAGCCCATAAGAGGAATCACTGTATAAAATCACCAACTCACGCCTGCGAGATGCCACTGCATTGAGAATTACAAGAAAATCAAGCAATTTGAGCCCTCGGGACATGGACAATATGATCTGAAGCTTGATTTTACACCAATAACAAAAAAAGGCGAGGGCTCGCATTTAGATCGACGATATGTAGGTTGAAAAACTCAATGACAGCGAACTGTTAAATGTATTTATAGGTTATGAATTATTCTTTAAAAGAAAACATTATTATTTTGATGAAAAACTAAAGGAATAATCATGAAACTGAAAACCCCATATAAATGATATGCAAAATGCGCAGAAAATTTATTTTTATTACAATGTAACACAAATAAATCCTCGTGCATATTTCTAAACATATCCCATCATCTCCGTTTGCTAGATGTCCTGTTTCGATGAGTATTAACAATGAGGTCAATAATGAAATCAAATGATACATCGTGCGCTGGATCGCATGCGTGCAGTTGATTGTTGATTGACGCCGTTTCTATTGCGACAAATCATCAATTATATTTTTTTTAAAAATGTGAGAATGCAAGGACCGGTGTCGTTCATCAGAACAATGCTAATAAAAATGTTTAGTAGTGCAGTCCGCAGTTATATCATTGTAAGCCTGATTTTTTTGATTACCATGACATTTTCGCTAGCTAAAGAGCCATATTAGGATCAATCTCTATGCTCCAAGCAGCTAGTCTGAATTAATGCACTGGTTCATTTTATAAATGTTTATCTATGTAAATGTCTTTTGTAAATATTTGTTCCTGTTCTCTATACTTTTTTAACACCATTGCTCAAATAGGGTATTTTGCTCAATGCCGTACTACGTTTAGGCAGCTTGGACTTTACTATAAAACGAAACATGTAGATGGCACTCAGAGTTCAAACATTGATTATTCTTCTCTTATGTTCAATAGCCCAATAGACGGCGTTATTATACATCCTAAATTATACGTATATTAGGCGTCCTATACGGTATCCTATCTCAAAATAAAATAAGATAATAAGAAACAAAATTTTAAAGCATAGCTCTTATTATTTTAATTTTTTTTACATACAGAAGCATTTAAAAAAAATTAGTATATTGATTTCAATGCGGAATAATTACGCGCTTATAAGTTCAAATAGACTAATGGCATTCTAATCTCTGTATTATTTCTGTTCTGTAATCAGCCTATATAACAATGCGATAGATGACAGTGATAATTAAATGTTTTTATTATAATCATCGGTTAAATAATGGGTTTTTAATAATCAATCAGTCGTTTATAACCCGTTGAGTATGAGTCAACCAAATCTGGTCGCGAAACAATTATCCGTTGTTATAATTATCATTTTGTAAGACAATTATCTAATTGTTTTACAAAATGATATTTCAATATTCTATATTCGAAATTTCAATGCAATCATTGTGCAGTTGGTCTTTTTATGATTGGTGTAGTAGTTTCGTAGTTATAGTACTTTAAGTCGATGTCGCCGAAAATCTTGCAAAAGAGACAGATGCATCCATGAAAATACCCATTTACTCCAAGGGTTAAAGAACCATTCATTATCAATGTTATAGAATATAATATAGCCAAATAAATTTCTATTAGTTTCGCCGGGCAATGCTATCAGCACCTGCAGGTTGCCAAATCATATGGCATTGAGCAATCTATTACCCTATTATATAATCAATACCAACGTATACACAATTATACGAACATGACTGCTTAGAAGCTTATGAAGTAAAGTATTATCGTAATCTTTCAAGCTTCTTGTTTGGGTAGCATCAAGAATAATAATAATAATTAAAAAAAACTGTTTTGCAATAAAAAATAGCAGAATTATCTACTAGAAACCTTTGTCGGACTGCACTATTCAAAAATAAGGACATATTTTTATTTGCTGAACTTTCATTTGAAGTAACCAGTATCTTGCATATTTTTTTAATTAATAAAAAAGTTTTGTATGGTATTTACAAGTTTTCAGAGTTAGTGAATAGGTTTAATTATTTTTTAAATATTTGAAAGCGGTTGGATAGTTATATGCATCCACTTCTGTTGCTACTGTTCTGCATATAGACACATATAAATTTCCAATCCCCCGATAGTTCTATAAAGTACGAAATCGAAGTGCCGTTACAGCAAACCAAGTGCCATTTTTGTGCGATCGAGTCAAAATTGAAAATGCTCAAATTTTTTATAGTAATATACATTATACATCGCAACTTAGCCTTTAAAAAATGTACAAAGAATCGTAAAAAAAACTAAATATTATGACCAGAGTCTGACTTCCACATAATATATTTACTTATAAGGTATAACCTTTGTTGCGCGTTTTGCATATACAGTAGAGCATTGATAATCCGAAACCCAAGTTAATCCGAACGAATATGTAATCCAAACGCCCTGCCCTTCCAAGAAATTAAAAGGACAAGGCATTTTATATGTCGTTGAATACCTCCTAGCAAACTATACATATATTTTTTAAAAGTGTGATGTCAGTGTAATATTGGGTCCTTACCTATTTCATTTAATTTATTTTATTTCATGTATTTGTTACATATACATTCAAACGCAAGAGCACAAAAGAAATATAATGTACAACCCAGAAAATACCGCTATATGCTTTTAAATTTAGGCATACATCTGTCTATGCCCAGGCCAAATTGTGCATAAATTATATGTTAAAGTTTGTATTCCTAATGTGCCCAGTAAAGTGAAACCGAGCCTGCCTTGCTAGGCACTGCTGTGATACACGTCCTGAGTCTTATTTGAGTACCTCGGTTGTGTCAGAAAAAAAACAAATGAAATTTTATATGTATCCTACTACTATTATAAACGCGAAAGTTTGTAAGAATGTATGTATGGATGTTTGTTACTCTTTCACGCAAAAACTACTGAATGGATTTTGATCAAACTTTACAATAATATATCTTATACAGCAGAATAACACATAGGCTATAATTTATAAAGATATATAGTTTTCTATCATCATTATCACAATTTTCCATCACCACGTGGGTGAAACTGCGGGGCGCAGCTAGTTACCTAATAATTTTAACCGCAGATCATATCGAACATACCGCCCTTTTGCCGTTCCGACGGATGCCGTGCGCATTCCTACGAGCTTCGCTTTTATTATTGTAATATTGCCCAGCATAATGAAGGTAACCTATGAAGTTGCTTTTCAATAAAGGAAACTTAAGGCCAAAAACTTTGCATGAAAAATATATATTTAATTCATAGAAATATTAACCCCTAATATCTATATAGATTTTTTAATGGGAGTTGCCTAATTCCTCTGCTGTAAAACTCTCGTGGACAGCAACCAAAGAATGCTTTAAAGGCGTTTTTCACCGACTTTTCAAAGTTGTTTTTTTTCCTTGTAAAAAGTTATATAAATTCTGAAAAAAAAAAACTATTGGAGTAAGTATTGTGGTTGACCAAGATTCTCCAACTGCAACTCCTGCAACTTTGCGACTGTTTACAGTGAAATATGTGGTTATAACGTTGTCATGCAGAAGCAGTGGGCGATGGGCGATTGATCAGGCTCGGTTATTTAATCATGAGCTTCTCCATCATTGTTTGCAGTTCTTAACAGTACACATTTACAGTTACAGCCTTACCAATAAACGAGTTGTAAAATTTATACCTCTGTTATTACTAGGTATAAGAAAATCTGTGACCAATAAACGCGGTATAGCTTACACCACTGATCATCTCGGGTATAAGCATGGAATAGTGGTACTGGATTTCCATCCGCACTATAACTCCGCTATACCCCCCCTAGGCCAGGTATAACAGCGGTTTAACCCCTTGAGTATGATACGACCAAATCTGGTTCTGAAACAATTATCCGTTGAGTATGATACGACCAGATCTGGTTCCGCATTTTTTTCACTTCTTTGACGTTCTCATATTTATTCATAATTATCTAATTGTTTTACAAAATGATATTTCAATATTCTATATTCGAAATTTCAATGCAATCATTGTGCAGTTGTTCTTTTTATGATTGGTGTAGTAGTTTCGTAGTTATAGTACTTTAAGGTTGATGTCGCCGAAAATCCTGCAAAAGAGACTGATGCATCCATGAAAATACCCATTTACTCCAAGGGTTAACGGAGTATTAACTTAAAAATGGCCGACCGGCGTAACAGCTGTTTCAAACTGACAGCCGCGGACGTGGAGCTCCTCGTTCGCGAATCGTGCGCTTTCGTTGTAATAGCCGTGTTACGACGCCTTTTATACTGCTGTGAAATCCTGCGTTTTAGCCGAATAATGGATTTTGTCGACTTGGATGATATGATCGATTTGGATTTATTGGAAGAAATCAAAATGCGTCGTGATAGGCGAGCAAAAATTTTCAAATTTCGATACGACCCGTTCGATTTGGATGATTACAATTTTAAAACTAAATATCGTTTCACTAAGCCATACGCCGCAAGAATCATCGATATCCTGAGAGCTGACCTGCAAAATACCACTATAAATTCATCAGCATTCGCGTAACAAAACAATGGGCACGGACTTTCTGACAACAAAAAGTGACATTTCATGTGCATTTCATGCCGCTTCAGTTGGCCACACTGCTTCCAAGCGGGCGTTGCCATGCTAGAAATATGACTTGTCTTTGGTTTCAGGGAGTAGTTATAACCGCGTTATAACTGATTTATTGGTCACGATTTTACAACTTCGTTATAACTCGGCTATACCGGGTATAACAATAACAAGGGTTTAACGCGGTTATAAGATAATTTTATTGGTAAGAGTGTTACTGTATAGCCAGACTGCAATAAGCTGTATTAGAAAACACCGGCATAGGATCCCATATTTGAAAATAATGCAAATTTTCAACTTACCATGGTTGCACAAACTATAATATTTAACCAAAACCATAGACGAAAAGACAAATAAACAGCTGGTTGTTAAATAAGAATACCATAGCCATTAATTCAAATTTATTTGAATTTGAAATTCCAACTCAAACCTAACTTATCCAAGTTTAAAGTGGCCAGTGTGAAAAAACAGCAATTACATAGGTAAGGACCCGAGAGTTACGTTTCTGATGTAATGTTGTTATGTTCTTTTCAAAAACATCTTTTGGTTATATTTTTATTTATTTTTATTTATTAATTTACAATAACTTTATAATTATGTCATACACACCATTAACATACTATGGTTGAGTTGGGAGAGATTGAGCACATCCTATGGTGAAAATGTCTATCGGCATTCCTAACTAGGTCAGAGACCCGTATCTAGGGATGCTGCTTTTTGTTTAAAGGTATGACATTGATTTTTTAAAATCAATGGTATCGATGAGCTGACTCTTTTGATGTTATGAACTTACGTTGCATTGCATAATACATAAGAATATATACATATATACATACACATACATACACACATACATAAATATATATATATACATACCTACACCTATATATACATAAGCAAATAATACACGAGATTTGATATTAGTTTGTAATACATAATTTAATAAAACAACTTAAATTATTAGCAAGAGCAATTGAGACTCAGCATACATTGGACCCCTTTCAAGCAGGTACTTCTTTATAAGTATTTTGAATGAATTTAAGTTGCTTGCATTCTTATAACTCTCATTTAAATTATTATAAAACCTCGGCGCAAGGAAGTAAAAATGCCTTTGCGCAAATGAAGACTTTACAATCGGAATATTATAATTTGACCCAGTAGCTTGCCTTGTGTTTTTAATTTGTTGGCTTTTTGCCTGTTGATCCTTAATTCTGTGAAACTGAATTAGTAACTGTTTTATGAATAATTGCCTCACATCAAGTACTCCATATTCTGTATAGAGTTTCGCTGAGGGGTATCTAGGGTTTTTTTTATTTATGACCTTCAGAATCAGCTTCTGCGCATTGATCAGAGGAAGGAGTACTTGTGTGGTGCAACCACCCCATGCGATTGTGCCATAGGACCACAGGCTTTGGCACAACGCCATATACACAGTTTTGAGAAGGGGCTTTGGTAGAACATTTCGAAGCTCTCTAAACACGTAGGCGAGTTTTCTTGTACTTGTGGCTAGGTTGCTTACATGTTGCTTCCATGTCAATGTTGCATCCATAGTGACACCCAGATACTTATATTCCCTAGTCCTTTCAATGGTTTGACAATTGCAGACGTCAGATCTAGAGCAAATATATTAGGAGTGTCTTGATAATAAAATCGATTTAAACTGTACAACCATAAAAATATTATATTTTGACGTAAATAATCAAGCTGAGCGAAATAACAAAATGAGGTGGTTTCACTGTGACTTCATGCGAGCGACTGCCGCTGCCGGACGCCGCCGAGTGGCTCCGTCTGGGCGCGGCCGCTCGGCGCAGGCGCAGGGGCAGCGCGCGGGACGAGGAACTGCTAGCTTCACTGCTTTTTATTAATTAATAATATAATTTATTTAAGTGAATTGACGCACCATACATCTCTAATTTTGCACAATATTTTCCTACAATCCGGACGCTTTTTTAATACAATACAATACAATCCGAACAGGGTACAAACTTTCGGTGTTCCGATCATCGAGGCTCTACTGTACGTACATATCAATTGACGTGGAGTTTCTCTAAGGTTTTGTGTGCGTTTTGAGTGTGTTTGTTTTGTGTTTTATAGTTTTATACGGTTTTATAAAACGAACCTTGAGTCAAATCTTTTTTTTTTTAAAAAGCGTGATCATGAATGTGCCACAATAATATTTAAGTATATAAAAATCCTGACTGCTGGTTTTAAAGCCTATTTTAGTACTTATTATTTTTAGAATAAATTTTTACTTTTGTAATGTGGTTTCTCATTCGTTTACCCCAAAAACAGCCATCCTCGGGCCACATATTAGGTATTTTCTTGTGTGGTAGTAGGGCCGCAGGTTGATAAGGGTTTTCGGTGAATACAATTTCAATCGACTGATAGGGCAGTGGGGTAATTAAAACATCCATACAACCATACATGGGCGCCGCCAGATTACTTACAGGGAGGTGCTTCTCCATCTACACACTATATTATTAAGTAATTAACCCTTCAAGCCCCGCGACTTCGATATCGAAGTCAACTTAACGCGTCCAGGAAAAGTGATTTGATTGGGTTTTTCGTGTCATTCCGTATGCAGTTGTATTTTATTTAAATGCACGATGATACAAATATCATCGTGCATTTAAATAAAATACAACTGAATACGGAATGACACGAAAAACCCAATCAAATCACTTTTCCTGGACGCGTTCAGTTGACTTCGATATAGAAGTCGCGGGGCTTGAAGGGTTAACCCCTCAAGACAGTAACGCCCGGAATCGGGTACGATGTACTGTATGTAGTCAATGCTCAGTAACGTCCCAAAACGGGTACGAGCGCGGTGCGATAAACCACCCTCTCAATGAACTGAATTTACACCAAAATTACAGTGCAACCACCCCCTGTTAGATATGTGTGAGAAAGACGGATAAATTATGTTGTACGATTATTCAGTCATTCAGTCGTGCTTCTCGCAGTCTAGAATCCCTAATATAATTGTATTCTGGGGGCACTTAGTCGAGTGCTGCCATTGCTCGGATCTGTGCTTCTCTTTGGATATTATGTAGCTTCTCTTCGAATATATGTATGAAAATAAATAAAACAAACTAATACATTTGGTAAAGCATGTAATAACGTACGCAAATATATTTATGATTTCTAGATAGGGTTTCGTATTTTGAGATAAATTGTCGATATCGCTGAATAAGTGAGTTTTTTTCAGTTCTCCAATTTTCTAATAATTATTCATAATTACTTCGTCACTCCAGCTCTTCAGTTTTTGACTGGCCCGGCCGCATGAAGGACGTGTTTTCTCTTTGTGGACGTCCGCGAATAAAAATGGATTCGGATTCCGAAGAAGAAACATTCATTGTTACTACGGCTACTGTTTGTTGTTTTATATGAAAGAGATGAATGAATTGCTTAAAAAAAGGAGTCAATTCACGCACATCAATTTCTTAAATGAGTTATCGTTAGAACCGAGGGACTGGCGAAACTATTTAAGGATAGACGAAGCGACATATTTCAAGATTCTAGAACTTGTAACTCCATATATTGTTAAACAAGGTACTAATATGAGACAAGCTATAAACCCTCATGAGAGATTCACTGCCACTCTTCGTTTCTTAGCATCGGGAATGAAATCTGACTTCTATAATATCTAATTCAATTTTATAAATAATATCTAAATAAAATTGGAATATTTTATCTAAATAAAATCTTCTACAGCTTTTTGTCGATACTGTTTATTTTTTTAAATTTTTGTCGGTTATTTTCCATAAACATTCTGAATTTCTATATTTTTTGATGAAATCTATCATTATGACACGTCCGACACCGCCATGATGACGACTACGACACCGCCATGACAAAAACAAAAACACAGCACGCGCTATCACCGCGAGCGCTGAGAGCGAACTGACACGTTGGATTGCCGATTGCGCACTCACGGTCAGTTTGGCGCGACGCGCCAGTTGGATTATGGTAGCCACGGAAAATATCCGTGGCGCGTCGTCAGTTAAAACTCTGGAGTGATGATTCGACATTCACGATCAAATTTTGGATGCACGCCAGTTCAACTGACGCGAAAAACTGACCGTCAATGCCCAGCTTTAGCAAGGGTTTGAGTGTGAAAAAAATATATTTAGTGTGTAAACCAAATTTCAAAAAAAATACATTTTACTTCAATTACTTATACCTCAGAAAAAAAGTGAAAATATGGAAAAGTCATTGGCCTTGTTCAGTATTTCCCATCACAGATCCTCAGGCTACAAGATGCCATTAGTATATCATTTTCACTAAAGAATGACTTATTTTTTCCCCCTGTGACCCTTCATTTGTCTTACATGAACCGAAACCATTTAGAAATACAATAAAACTTTCAGGTTATGGATTGATATTTCCTAATGTGACCAATATGAATTGTAAAATATTATTAGTTTTTTCTAAACATTCATTTGGCCGGAACTACCTATCCAGTTTGATTCCGTTAGTACCCACCAAATTCTAACGAGTTCGGGCATGTTAATAAGCCTGACAGGACATAAACGATGCTGCTTCTCTCAACGACTAAGAAATCGGTTAAGAAATCAAGTAGGGGGATTTAATGCGCTGCCGCAAAATAGAAAGGTACTGGGAGGGGCGGCATAAGACTCTAGCTTCGGGGGGTGTATCAAATAAAAGTTTCCGACCTGCACCTAACACATCCAGGCATTGTTTCTTTAATAATTGTTTAAGCAAAAAACCGTCGCAGAATACCCGAAACGATAAAGTACATACGCTGTGTAAGTACAAATACATATTTCTTTACGATTTCACCAAAACTCATCTGTTGTATCTGGATCCACTGGTGACGTCTAGTCTAAAATCATGGTTGTCCTTAGCCATACCAGCTGATATCTCGACTCTTCAGGTCCAAACTCAATTTTGGGCTAGCTTTAAAACTGACCTCTTTGCTCTATGCCAACTCCAGAATAACCAAAATTTCAATTCTGTCCAATTCCAAGGATCCATCCGGCAATATCGAAGCACGTAATAAGTGGCCGTAGTGAGTCAAATAATCTACACCCCCGTCGACTTCCACAAAAAGTTCCTTGCTGGAATCAGCCAGAATGGCACTGATCTGGGGTATGGCAGTGCAACCATGAGCGATGTGGACTTAACCCCTCAGGCCTCGGCCCCTCAGCCGATTGACAAGTTGCTGTCCCAAAAAATTTTTGAAAAAAATAGTAAGAAAGTTGAATTACGACACTGTCTCAGCAAAACATTAATTACTGCCAAACCACTGTACCCATAATTAAAATGAAACATATTAACATAATAAAACATAATAAAATAAAACAAATTAAATTAAAATAAAATTAAAACGGGGCCGTCACGCTGCATCGTGTTGTGGCCGATATCGGCTAATCGGGGCCTGAGGGGTTAAAGAAGTCTCTCTTGGGAGAAGATTACGAGAGCAACAGCATTTGTATTTTATTTATTTTAAGAATGCATCAACACCTCCATTTGTATTTTATTTATTTTAAGAATGCTCGAGCTTGTCAGCAGTATATAGAAATACTGGGATATGTTGCTTGAACTCTGTGACGTGTCTCATGATTTTATTGCCGCTCTGTTTACTGAAGTATGTAATATGCTAAGGTCAGCTGTCCAACATGGTGAGCCCAATGACCGTACATCATAATATACTATCTTTTATGGGGTCTTCATTGCAGATAATATTTTTTAAATAAATAATTGGCATTGGGGTTATCGTGTAATTAGCCATATTTAAAAAAAAACGATCTTCAAAACTCCAAAACGGCTTATATTGAGGTAAATTTTGGTAGTCATAAATATTCTAGATAAATAGATCTTTCCAATAGTAAATACGTTATTGTTGGAGAGGTGGGCGCAGTGCCCACACATTTATGCCCATTGTCCTTTCACTTATTCTCTTAGTATCCATGCCATATATAGGTCAGTGATTTATTTGGAGAGCTGATATTAATACGGGTAGTTAATATCGGCTATTTTAAAACCTGCGCCTTCCAGGCACATTGCATCCAAATTCGGGTGGCCCAGAGTTGCGCCTAATGGAGGGTTAAGGAGACAAATTCTGGATTCTGAAGTGAGATCAATGAAATTGTTCCCTGGAGTTTATAGAATGGAGTTTATAGAATGTTCAGGACTACATAACGAACTGGGAGTGAAAGCACTCGAATGCACTTAATCTCCCCAAAACACTGGATAAGTGGCCTATTTATTATTTATTCTTTTTCCTCAGGTGTGTTATCCCTGGTGATGGGTGTCCGGAGCATTGATCCGCAGTTACCCCCTCGTTACAAGTATATATTCAGTCGGAAAGGGCACAAGCAGCTCGTTCACATGAATTTCGTATACACAAAGCACTCGACCAGTCACGGCAAGACGTCGTGGAGGTGCGTCCAGTACTTTTCCATCTTTAAATGCCCGGCGACCGTGGAGACGGTCGGAGCAGTGATCTACGCAGTCAACCATCAGCATAATCACGAAAACTGCCACGACAAAATCGTCCAGACTGAAGTCTACGAAATGGTCTACTCGAAAGACTGACTATGAGCCAAATTTCTCCAATGTTCCTTTAAGTGTGTGAAAATTAGTTATCTAAATATTGTGATATACTTAGTATTTAGAGTTTATTTTTATATTTTTGACTCAGTATTCGTCGAATTTTAAGCGGTTGATCTCCACACTGCCATCTTGATTTAGTTATTTAAATCGCTACTAGATGGCGGTATTTATTTTCTTGTAATTATTTCATCATAATTAAATTGTAATAATATTCTCGATTTGGTGCATTTTTCCATGTAATATTCGGCAACAGGTAAAAATTAAAAGGTATTCAGAAGGTAACAGAGCAGGCACGTATTTAGGGGGGGGGGGGGAAGTTGGGATTTATCCCCCCTCCGAAAATTTAAGTTTGGTGAGTGCCGCGCGCATTGTTCTAATGCAGTGATTTTCAACCAGTGGGTCGCTGCGAAGAGACCCCCAGAGGGTTATAGGCTATCTAAAAATAAAGATCGAAACTATTACAAAATCTTTATTTATATAATATGCAAATATTTACAATTTTGGATGCGAAAGATATTTATTATGTGTTTTGCTATTGTTTTAACAAAACTTTATGTTGATCTAAGATTCCAAAGTGAAAAACAGTTGAAATGAATGTGGTTTTCGCCCATGGCCTTTACAAAAGCTTTATTTATTGGATGCTTACAGTTACAGCTGTGGAAGAGAAAAAGGGGGTCGCAATCTAAAAAAGGTTGAAAAACACTGTTCTAATGCCCCACCCTCGAACCTAAAGGCTAGGTTCAGGGGAGGGGAGAGGGTGGGGCATTGCTAGTGCTAATCGGGTTCTAATCATTGCAGGGTTGGCTTGATTTTCCCCAACCCGAAAAAACCCACTGGGTTAAATTGGGTAAAACCCACCTGAAAAAACCCGAGGGTTTTGATGAATGTGGGTTTTTGAAAAAATACTTGTTTATAATAATTAAATCAATGGACGGATATAGCATTTATATTATATTTTATCAAAACGAAAAAAAAGAATGTAAATTACGGAACAGACTGGGTGTGACACACCCAGTCTGTTCCGTAATTTACTCCAGACCATTCCAAATGTTGAGAAGTCTTTCAATTGATGCAGAACTGGCCGGACAAGTGTAATGCCACTACTTTTGGCATGATTTATAAGATAACTTATGGACAATATTGTTACGTGGATAGGCAGCATAAAATGCAAAAACAAGATAGAACACTCAACTTGATTTATTACAAAACTATTACAATACTCTTCAAGCGACAAAGACCCTTATACACACTTAATATACACTATTTAGTTCTAAAATCGTTTGTACTACTACTCATTACTTTCGCACCGAAACAGCGCCACTAGCCGTTGTTAGTGTTAATTCTTATCCTGATTCCTGTTGTGAAAATAATGGATTTTCGGAGGAATTCCCTTCATGGTAGTGTTACAACTTTATTCAGTAGTAAATAGATTTGGATTGGGAGAAAAAAATGCAATAAAATGGTAATAAAATTAAATTAAATGTAAAATTAAAATATATTAATTTAAAATTCTCATTAACTCCGAAAAAACCCGAAATTCCCCAAAAAAGCCCAAAAATCCCCGAAAAAACCCGAAATAACCCAGTGGGCAGATATTTTTTGATAAAACCCGGGTTTTTGCCAACCCTGAATCATTGGTGCTAAGCCAGCCAGAAGAAAAAACTACGAACGGGTTGCTTAGAATATATATATATTTATTTGGTGTGGGGCTTTTCTAAGGTCTTTATGAGCCTTGTAACACTGCGAACATTGCTGATCTATTGTGTTCGCCACTTACTATAGTTCTGCGCTAAGCCTCGTGTCATTTAAGAACCGCAACAGGCTTTTGGCGCCAGATTGTTTTACCTCCGCAGGTTGGAGGTAATGACCACCCACTTGGATGGTCATTACCTCCAACGCATCAGCGGGCCACACTCACACATTACGTGCAGGGGAGTTTCCTCTGCCCCTTGGCAGAACTTGCACATTTTCGTGTCTCGGAGCTTGAGGTTGTACATGTGTTTGTTCAGGCCACAATGGCCCGTGAGCGCCCTCACCAGTATGCATAGATTGTTCCTATTTAGCGATAAGGCCTCACGGGCAGTCTTATGGTCGTTAGCCTTAATTAGCTCTTTGGAATTCCAGTAGTTGACGGATTGTAGTAAAAAAATCACGATATTATTCAAAGTTCGGAGTCACAAAATTGAATTAAACATGAAAATCCGTATTTTTGTCCCAGCGCTCTTTTTGCATTTTTTTGGTAGTAGTCTTTATTCATAAAAAAAGATACAAGTTACATGTCACAGTTCCCCACTAAGGCTAGTGGCTTTTCAGTGGGTGAATAAACAGTACGTCTGTTTTTTTATCAATTTGGTAAACGGACAAGGATTCGGTCTAAAATCGTACATCTGGCAACCCTATGACATTAGATTATACCCTGTAATTGAAGTCTTTTCCAAAATAAAATAAAATCACATATTAAATATATTTTATATCATTTTATTAAATCAATAAACTGTGCTTAATCACTTAATTTTAATATTCAAAAATCGATGCTTTGCATATATAAAAATCTCTAGGTGGTTTAGAATCTTTGCCGGTATTATGGAAAATCACAGGTCTGGCCGGTTTGCCCAATTTTACTTCTTCTTGTAATGCTCGATCAAGGCCTTGAAGGCTTGGACTCCTTTTTCGTTTATCTCGTCGTATCCGGCAACGTTCTTCTTGCAGTTGGCGTACCATCTGGAATATTTAGAAAGTTTAATTACCGAAACCGGTAAACGGCAATAGAATAAGACAGTAGTTGCAATAAATAAATTGTACGATTGACAAATGGCCAATTTGGGTCTGTGTATGTAAACGAATAAAAAGTCATGGGCTTAACCCTGTAAGGACCGTGGGACATATGTCCCACACATATGTGTCCCATAACTTCAAAAATAATTTTAGAAATTATCGAACTTGAATAATTTATACCTAAATATTTTTCTTTATATTTTTACACATATTTCTACATAATTTACATGTATTTTTTTCATGTTGTTGAAACGTGGAATTGTTGTTGGAATTGTTTCCCCATGTTGGTGTTGAATATTAGCAAAAACAAAAGAAATATTGTTTAACCTGTTAACCAAGCATGACATCTATACGTCAAACGAAACAGTACCCAAAATATGGGTAGGATGCACGGAAATGTCCTCAAAATATATGTTGATCCTTGCTTGTACTTCTTGAACGGGAACGGAAGCCCTTGAACAGGTGGGGCTTGATTTTTCATTAAACGAATGTGTGACTCATCGGGTACGTGTATTGACATGAATTTAAGGCCAGGCGCGCATTGCGGTGCGTATGATTTTCAGAGAATTTGTGGACTATAGACGCACATGGAACCGCGCACTATGAAAAAAAATCAGGCCGGATTTAAATTCTGTGGATTATTGACGAAAATAATGTATGGTTCTCTGTCTTTTAATTTATTATAAGAATGAATAATAATAAATTACGTCACGCGATCGAGAGGTATTAACAGATCTATACGAAAAAGTGCACACCTGTTGTATGTTGCGTAATTAAAAAGGGACTTCCCGGTACAGGTTAAAAATATGTTGTTTTTTTTTAAACATCGCGAATGACTAACGAATTTGAATGATTAAGAAACAGTAAATTTAAATAAATTAATAAAATATCTATTACAACTTTTTTAACCCGTTGAGTATGATACGACCAAATCTGGTTGTGAAACAATTATCCGTTGAGTATGATACGACCAGATCTGGTTCCGCGTTTTTTTCACTTCTTTGACGTTCTCATATTTAATTCATAATTATCTAATTGTTTTACAAAATGATATTTCAATATTCTATATTCGAAATTTCAATGCAATCATTGTGTAGTTGTTCTTTTTATGATTGGTGTAGTAGTTTCGTAGTTATAGTACTTTAATATGAAATAATTTTTTTTAGTGCATACCGATTCTTGGTAATAAAATCTAATACTAAATTATAAATGCACAAAATTTATTTACATCTCTTATGGACCACAGGGAAATATATGTCCTATCAATTTATACAAAAATCTATTGAACCAATTTTCATAAAACGACATACAGCCTGTTAACATCGACGTTTGAATTATTGCGAGCTTGGAAGAAAAAGAAAAAAACGTTAGTCGTGCCTCCATTAAATAATCATTGATTTTGACTATGATTGAGACCTAAAATGTCTGGTGCAGAAGGCAACGGGAGACCACTGCACTATATATCCCTAGTAGTTAGCTATGGAAAAGTCAAAAATAGCCATGGCCCCGAGTGCCCGGTGGTCCGTAATGGGTCAGGGGTGCTAAGAATCCCCGGGTGGAAAACTGGACCGGGATCACCAGTACGGAACAGCTTTTTTGGATGGCGCAAGACCGACAACAGTATTCAGAGTAAGTGCCTCTCCAGTAATGCACTTCGAGAAGAAGAAAGAAGAGACAGGTAGGTACCAACAGCACTAATCCAAGAACCTTGGATTGTTAGGGATACTATAAGTGGATTAGGAGGTTGCGGAACCATTCATAAGGCCCAACCGACTCGGAAACTCAGGACCTGCGTGGTCACTAAGGGCATCACAGCCACTTTTCTGCCACAACTCAGCGGCGATGACCTAACGGTCGTTTTAACAAAAATCAACTTGACAGGAGACAGGACGGTGGATCTACTCATTGGGTCAGCATACATGCCTTATGACTCCACTGACCTGCCACCGCAAGAAGATATAACCAACCTAGTGACATATGCGAAACAACGCGGGCTCCAACTCCTTCTGGGTTGCGATGCGAACTCCCACCACGTGTGCTGGGGTAGTTCCAACATAAACCCGAGGGGGGTAAGCCTGCACGACTATATCCTAGGCAATGAACTCACCATCCTCAACAGAGGAACAGAACCTACCTTCATAGACTCAAGAAGACAGGAGGTACTAGACATCACGATCTGCACAAAAGAAGTGGCCGACCTGGTTCAAGACTGGAGGGTCTCAGATGAACCCTCAGGCTCGGACCATAGGCAGATCCATCTAACGCTTCGGCACTCATTGGAAATTCAGTGGGCTCGCAACCCTAGAAATACCAACTGGGAAGGATTCGAAAGGGACCTGGCTATCAAGCTCACCACGGTTCCGAATCGATTCCACACCAAAGAGCAACTAGAAACAGCTGCACTATCACTGTCTAATGCCGTTATAGACGCCTACGAGCAGAATTGCCCTTTGAAACAAAAAAACCTCTCAAAAAAGGTCCCATGGTGGAACCCAGAGCTGACCAAGCTCAGGCTTACGCTGAGAAGGTATTTCAATAGGGCAAGAAATCACAGCACTAACTCGCAACATCTTTGGGAGGAATACAAAAACGCCCGAAACGAATACAACAAGGCCATTGTTAAAGCCAAACGAAGAAGCTGGAGGGACTTTTGTGAGAGCGTGGAAACAGCTTCCGAAGCTTCCAGGCTCAACAAGATCCTCAGCTCTAACAACCACCCCCAGCTGGGATGCCTTAAACGACCAGAGGGGGGACACACAAGCGACACCAAGGAAACCTTGAAGCTCCTAATGGAAACACACTTTCCGGGCTTCCAGGAATCCTCACACCCAATTGCCGCAGGGGAGAACTCCAAGAGGCTCCACAAGCCCAGGGAGTGGGCCCTTGCAGCCAAGATAGTTAATCCAAAAGCAGTAGAATGGGCCGTGAGCACCTTCGACCCCTACAAATCACCTGGACCGGATGGAATATACCCAGTCCTACTACAAAAAGGGCTAAGCCAGCTGCTGGGCCCTCTAACAAAGGTACTCAGAGCGAGCATAGCCCTCAGACACGTCCCTCATGCCTGGAGCAGCGCAAGAGTCACGTTCATTCCAAAGGCAGGCAGGAACGGCCACATCTTTGCCAAAGACTACAGACCCATTAGCCTCACCTCCTTTCTCCTGAAATCACTGGAGAGACTAGTTGACGGCTACTTGAAAACCAACCACCTAGCTCTTCAACCGCTTGCTGATGCTCAGTATGCCTATAGGGAGGGCAGATCTACGGACACTGCCCTACATCACCTGGTGAGCACAATAGAGACACAGTTAGTGGCGAAAGGTTACGCTCTGGGAGTATTCCTGGACATCGAAGGAGCATTTGACACCACTTCATATGCAACTATAAAAAACGCTATGCACAGACGAGGAATACCAGAGACCATTATTGACTGGACATTGAGTATGCTATCAAATAGGAATCTGACTGTCTATCAAGGCGACACCTCCATCACGGGAATCCCTGCCAAGGGCTGTCCACAGGGTGGAGTCATCTCCCCCCTCTTGTGGAGCATCGTTGTAGACGAACTCCTAATAGATCTACAAAACCTAGGCCTCTCTGTCTACGGCTACGCTGATGACGTGGCCATAGTAGTCAGAGGAAACTTCCTATCAATACTTAAGGAGCTCATGGACAAAGCACTTAAGACCACCCAAGACTGGTGCCAGGCCAGAGGTCTATCCGCTAATCCAAGCAAGACTAAGGCCATGATTTTCACCAGAAAATACAAACCCGAACCCGTTGAGTGTCTCAAGCTCTGGGATAAGGAGATAGAATACGCTACAGTAGTTAAATACCTTGGAGTCTATCTAGACCCAAAGCTCAATTGGAAGCACCACCTCGAGCGCAAGAGAACAACCTTCTATGCCTCGTTGTGGACGTGCAAAAGAGTCATGGGAAAAACCTGGGGGTTCAAACCCAGGGTCGCCTTATGGCTCTACAGGGCAGTACTGCTGCCTAGACTAACCTATGCTGCAATAGTCTGGTGGTCCAGGGTGAAAAAGCTTGAGACAGTAAAAATGCTTAAAAGCCTTCAAGGTAACTACCTGAGGGCTGCAACTGGCGTCATGAAGACCACCCCAACAGCGGGATTAGAGGTGGCACTCTGCTGCCCGCCTCTGGACAAGCTCATCATCCACTCCGCCAGACTTACAGCATACAGACTGAAGTGTTTGGGCGAGTGGAAGCGTGGAGGGCACACTCATCCTGAGCTAAACCTCCTCCACAAAAGCCCATTCACTCTGACCCAGGATCGACTACGGAAAAAAAATTCGGTAGAGAAATCCTATAAAATCCTAATCCCCACCAGGGAAGAATGGAAAAATCCGCAGTGGCTTCAAAGCCACAACGCAGATGCCTGGTTCACCGACGGCTCAGGAACAAATGGACGTTTTGGGGCAGGCGTGTACGGACCCAAAACCAACCACAGAATCAGCATCCCCCTTGGACAATACGCTACGGTTTTCCAAGCCGAGGTACTTGCCATATTGGAATGCATAAAACTACAAAGTCGACTTGAGGTAAAAAACAGACAAATCCTCATCTGCTCTGACAGCAGAGCAGCACTGGACGCTCTGGCTAAAGCCACCACAGAATCTTCTGTGGTCTGGGACTGCATGCAGGAGCTCAACAAATTGGGAAAATCCAACAAAATCACCCTAATATGGATACCGGGTCACCAAGGCATACCCGGAAACGAAGAGGCCGACAGACTGGCAAAACTGGGCACACTGGATTGCCCAGTGGAGCCAGCTGTAGGGGGATTTGAGTTGACTGATTTTCTTACCTTCGCTACAGGTAAGAAAATCATCAGGGACTGCTTGGAGCAGGAACATCGGGCTTCCTGGAAACAGAGTCAGGGATGTCGCCAGGCAAAAGCCATGATGGAGCAACCACTACAGAAGAAAACCAAGGCCCTACTTGACATGAGCAAGAAGAACCTTAGAACCACTATCGGTCTCCTCACCGGACACACGACCCTTAGAGCTCATCTATTCAACCTTGGCTTGACTGAGAGCAAGGATTGCCGAATATGTGGCGAGGAACCTGAAGACAGCATACACATTGTTGGCCGCTGTCCAGGGCTCGCCGCCAAAAGACACAGTTTACTGGGACGAGCCTTTCTCGAACCCAGCGATCTGCCCAACTTGAAGGTCAGTGACCTACTTGGACTGGTAAGAAGTACCGGGCTACTAGCTGACCATTGACCTAACCACACAGTGGGTAGTTACAAAAGACCTTACAGATCTAGGTGACATCAAGAGCTGGAAACAAGCCCCCCACTCCATCTACTACTACTACTACTACTAGGTACCAACAACTTGTGGTTTAACTATACGAAATGTCAAAGAAACATTACCTCAAAATGTACCTAGATGGCACTGGACCGACAACAGTATTCGGATGGCGCAAGACCGACAACAGTATTCAGAGTAAGTGCCTTCAGTAATGGAGAGGCACTTTGAGAAGAAGAAAGAAGAGACAGGTAGGTGCCAACAACTTGTGGTTTAACTATACGAAATGTCAAAGAAACATTACCTCAAAATGTACCTAGATGGCACTGGACCGACAACAGTATTCGGATGGCGCAAGACCGACAACAGTATTCAGAGTAAGTGCCTCCAGTAATGGAGAGGCACTTCGAGAAGAAGAAAGAGGAGACAGGTAGGTACCAACAACTTGTGGTTTAACTATACGAAATGTCAAAGAAACATTACCTCAAAATGTACCTAGATGGCACTGAAAACAACTTCTCTAGCTCCGATTCGAATAGTTTTGTTCATTTTTGACACCAAAGAATATGAACAACGAGAATTAACTTTTTGTCCTATTCATCAACCAAAAGAGAACAAAATTCATCTTGACATCAGGCTAAGTTTAGCCCCATCAAAATATTTTCTCCATGTCGAATTAACTTCTACTCTCAATGGCCAAACTGTATATGGAAAATACTGTGGAAAGTAATGGAAGACTCTAGGAAAATAATCAACTCCTTCCTAAAATGGTGATATCTGCATCTCAAAAGCTATAGCTTCAAAGGGGGAGTGAGGTGAATATTCACATTCTGCAACATGGCTGTCCTAAACCTTCCACAACCGGTCGTTAGTCCCGAGTTCACCGCCTACCCCCAGAAGTGTAATACAGTAGTCTCGATATCAAAATATCGAGACTACTGTCTTACACTTCTGGGGGTGGCCAGTAGACATCGAAATGACAGGTAAACCTAAGTCTGGTACCAATTTACTTGCAACGTTACGAGGCTCGGATTTATGGGAAAACTGTAATTCCAAGACTCAAATGTCTCGTAATGTTGCAAGTAAATTGTTACCATACTTTGGTTTACTTGACTTTGACACAGGACTTATGTATTCTGCCAGTATAAACGCCTACTGTAAACACTTTGTTTATTAAAATTCGTATTTCAATGCCTGTAGTCTTTTCAAAACTGTTTTATTCCTTTTTCCTATATAAATTTCGATAATCCGAGTTTTTAATAGTTCAAGGTGGTCCTAGTCCCGTTCAATTCAAACTATTAAGACTCTACTGTAATAATATTGCTATGAGAGTGACTCCAATTACTGCTCCGTTTTGATTTATTATTAATTATTGTAAGGATGCACCAACCTCAAAACGTTGGCATACTTCGAAATGTCGATGCCGGCGATTTCGATTGTGGAGATTGAAGCGACCAGAGACAAATCGGCGAGTGTCAGGTTCTTTCCGGCCGCCCAGCTCTGCCCTTCGAGGAATGTGTCGAAGAAGCCCAAGGCAGTCTTAAGTTTTTCCAGTTTTGCCGGATCGGCCGGTGCTCCGGCGAAGATTTGTGGGTACTGGAAACAAAAGAAGTTTTGTCAGCGAGCTTCGTTGCCCACATGCTGTTTGTTTTGGTTTTTTCCAGAATGAGACTACGTTGGATTTAATAAACAGTTGATTAAAATTGTTGTCAAAACACATAATAAATTTCTTATTATGTGTAGAAAGTTGTGACACTTTAAACACATAATAAAAAATCGAATACGGAAAAGAAAATCTAGGTTTACATGGCTTGATCGACCTATATAGTAGATAAAGGCATATTCTTGAATAAAAATACATGCTAAATTTGTCTATGGTCCATGTAAACCCAATGGACTATAGACAAATTAAGCATGAAATTTTTTTTTCAAGAATCAACCCCCTTGGTATAATTTGCCATCATACATTGACTCAACGTTTGAAAATTATTTCTTAGTTCAAATTATAATCTGCAGATTAACCCTTTAAAGGACCATAACCTATGCGGTAATGTATGGAAATTGTTGATACATTAACATATGTAGGTATATGTCAAAATTTGTGATGATTGGTTCAATAGATTTTGTATAAATTGATGGGACATAAGTGGGATCCCTGTGGTCTATAACGATGCAAAGTTACAACTTCTTCCAAATTTGAGTATTTTAATATTTAACTCAGAACTCATAGTTGTACTAAAAAAATCAAATTGAAAAAGTCGCTATAAATATTTTATTATTTATTTTAAATCGCCAGAGTTCGTTGATCATTTGCGATATTTAAAAATAAAAAAATACAGTATATTTTTAAACAAAAAATATATTTTTTTGCTTCGATTAAGAGGTTGATGTCTCGATAACATGGAAAAATATAATTAACCGCCCTACCTATACGAACGCATGTGATACGTCCGCTATATTACCACCAGAACTTGCAAAGTATACAAAAATGGGTCATAAAAGGGTCTTGTTATTGAGAAATCTATTGTTATGAGAATTGTTAAATTGCAAATTGAGAATTGCAAATTATTGGTATTGAGAAATGTAATGAAAAAAAAAAACAAGATTTTTTAACATACTTTTTGAGTAATAACCCTTTTACATACTTTGAGGGTAGGGCGGCTAATATATTTTTCGTACACGTAGGACCCATGGTCCTTAAAGGGTTAATAAGTCCAACGCACCTGCCTCCCCCCTCCCCCCTCCTCCTTCTCTCTCCATTGCCGTCTCCTTACTATAAATTATGCAATTCTACTTACAGCATAGTCCCCGAACGATTGGTACAAGGTGCCAATGTCGAAGTATAGTCTCTGATCGACCAGAGCTCTGGCTTGCGGATCTTTCGGGTAGAGCGAGTCGTCTTTGCCATATTTGTTGGCAAGATACGTTATAATAGCACGCGACTCCCATAGAGAAAAGCCATTGTCGACCAACGTCGGAACAGTGTGTTGGGGATTGAGCTGCAAGAAAATAATAGTGTTTATTACAAAACGTTTTTTTCTAAAGATGGCAACTCCTCAGGTAAAGAAGGCAATAGAAAAATACTACATTGAGCCATTTATATCGAGCTGATTTACTTCATCTACAGTCTGGCCATTAAAAGTAGAAATCAATTCGACATGGGGGGGAAATATTTTTATGTGACAACCCTGAGTGCGTACCTATATTTTGTCATTAATTCTCGTTATTTATATTCTTTCGCGTTAAAAACAAACCAAACTATTCGAAGCGTAGCTAGAGAAGTCGTTTTCAGTGTCTCAGAATGTACTTCTAGGTACATTTTGACGTTAATTTTTGTTTGACATTTCGTATAGTTTAACCACAAATTGTTGGTATATAACGGTCTCAATCGTAGACAAAATTAATGATTATTTAACTGAGTCACAACTAACGTTTTTCTTTTTCTTTCAAGTTCACAGTCATTCAAACGTCGATGCTACGGGATAGAATTAGTAAAGCAGCAGAAACACTAGTCTCAGTACAATACGCCTCTTGAGAGACATGTCCCTAGATTATTTAGTCTTACTATTCTCACATTACTGTTGCGATATAAATATTTTTTCCCAAAACGTAGGGTCTGCTCTTTCTGACCAGACTGTACCGAGGGCCAATACCAATTATGGTTAAAATATGTGCTTTTATAGAGCGCTTAGATTGTATAATCTAAATTATCAATGTTTATATATTTAATTTATCTTCAAACACTAGCTTTAAAAAAAAACAACATATACAGCCTTAGGGCTTGATTGGTATTTCCTCGTCTGCTAGGTGTTGTAATGGCTATTACATAGTAACCACTGCAATGTTTTGCAGTATTTGGTGGTTGGGAAAGTGATAATCAAGCCTAAAGGCATAATATATTATATTATAATGTTTGTTTTATCTATTTATATTACCTATTCTTTGTATATTTTATTATTATCACCCTATAATTTATAATATGACTAGTGGTATTACCCAGCGTTGCCCGTGTTATATCCATTCTCAAATACCTATGTATACCGATTTTCATGGCAATTGATTGAACGGTATATAGTAGGTATGTTGTGCTTCAGCGCCATCTAGTGGCGAGCTACAACAAAGGTAATAAATAGTGCGAACATCATAATGATTAAAGTTTTGAGGCAATGCAGTTGAAATACTGATATCAGAAACAGAAACAGCTATTTTTTTGCTAAAAAACATTTTGTAATGCCAGCTACTTTTTGAATGCATCTGTGTAAAAAACATAGTCCCGTAAAAGCCCCGAAGGAAAAGATTGAAATTGTTAAGAAGCCAAAATAAATCAGCCATGTTGTACGCTTAGTTATCAACAAAGACTTCAAACAACAAAAATTCTACTGGGTCTGAGCTCTGAGTCATACTTGAGAGCTAATTTGCACTTGTCGGATAATGGTGGGCTAATCATTGGTTGGCCAACAATGAACAATGGCAACCAGCGATTTTCAAACTTTTTATATACGTAACCTTTAGGAAGTCGTTTACATTTGGTGGAACCTTAACTGGGAGGGTTTGGATGTAGTGACAGCTCTCCCCCTTAGCTGTAGGGGATTTAAAAAAATAACCGCTTATTGAGGAATGTTTGAGGGATTTTACCCAATTGGGGTCTTTTTAATATTAAAATTGGCTAACCGGGAAGCAACATTAGGATAAAAAAGCAAAATCAAGTCAAATGTCGCAAAGAATTAAGTGGAAAATAATACTGTGATTTCGACTACGATTGAGACAGGTAGTTACCAACAATATGTGGTTAAACTATATAAAATGTCAAATAAAACAACCTCAAAATATACCGAAGTACATTTTGAGACTTTGAAAATGACTTCTCTAGCTCTGCTTCGAATAGTTTTGTTCTTTCCTCAATTCTTTAAAACAATTCTCCGCCTGCATCTGATTCGATCCTATTATAAACACTTTACCTTCAGGAATTCGGGTGTGGTAGTCTCCCCTTTTGCCATATCAACGAGTTTCTTGTTGAGGTCGACTCCAAGAGCTTTGGCCGCGAGAAGGACGGTACGGCATGGCGATGATCCCGGAACGTAGTAGAAGTCGATGCCCATGTTTCCGAATTAGGGGTTTGTCTGAAATCACAAAAACGTAAACATTAGAAAGGATTATTCCCTATGCTATTCCACTCTGTCTGTGGGAGTTTGAAATAATTATTATCGGTTTGTGAAAATTAATAGAAAGTTCCATGGGAATCAAATATCCCAAAAGACCACGAGTACAAATTAAATAAATACCATGATCTCGCAAATGCCGTAACCCGGAACGGCTTCACTGTTCACCTTCACGCGGTGGAAGTTGGCGCTCGTGGCCTGCCAGCTAAATCTCTATTTCACCTCTTTAAAGATCTTGGCCTTTCCAGAAAAATAATCAACTCTTTCTTAGAAAAATTATCTAAAACTGCGATTTGCGCATCTCAAATTCTATGGCTTCGAAGGGGGAGTGAATGGGTGGCAAGGTGAACGCTCACATGTGGCAAGACAGCTGTCCTAAACCTACCACAGCCGGTTCGTAAGTCCGGAATCCACTGCTCACCCCCCAGAAGTGTAAAAAATTGTATTATGATGGGCCCGACTCCGGTCGGTGAATTCCATGGCAGCTCCGTTTGTATTTATTTATTTTAAATATGAAGTGGAACGTTTTCCTCTATGTTAATAATAGATAGAAATATCATTATGAGGTGAAACTCAGTTGTAAAAAAAAAAACATAGATGATTTTTTAATTCTTATTAACAAACTTGTATTACACTGAAATGAAAGTTTGAAGAAAATCTAAAATTATAGTTTGCTGGGAGTCATTCAGCGACATATAAAATGCTTCGTCTTTTAATTTCTCAGAAGGGCAGGGGTTCGGATTATAGAGGCGTTGGGATATATTAGGTATAGCTACCTCACTTATTTAAAAAAAAAACTACTAAATTCGATCATTTTAATATTAATTCTGACAGAAAATCGTAAAGGCTGTTTATTTTAAATTTTAAATTAGTTTTTATGATGGTTTAAAAAAAATAAGTAACCTAACCTACCGAAATGTAGATGTTTGACACATCTTCAAATCCCTATATCTCTTATTTATTGAATCCAACGAAATATAATGCAGTTTCAGAATCAGCGTAGTGAATAGTCAGGTGACGTTAAAAATCAACAATGTAGAACTGGTAGCAATAACTAATAAATGCCGGATTAGCTTGGGTTCGGATTATCAAGGCCCTATTGTTTATGGGAAAGTTGAATACCTAAGTATGGGAGAGACCTATTTAAAATGCAGGCTTCACAGTTTGACAATCAGTGCTATTTTTTGTAACTTTGACAATAGACTGTAGGTAGATTATCGTAATTCCGTCACAGTCGGGTAATTTAGGTCACTTTTTGTTCAGATCTGACAACGCTCACTTTCACAATACGTCACCATTATTCAAAAACTGTCAAATCCCACGGACGCAACAGGCTGGAATAGCGTTACCTTCGGTGTGATTAAATGTAGGGCGTGGGAAATTAAATTTTGAAGTTTACGTAAATTTTGAGTCAGTCGTGGGCTTATTATAATTCTGGCTATTTGCGAAATGTTGATTTCTAACTAATAGGTTTGTAATGAGATTTGTACGAGATACCTATTTTATTTACGATGGTTTTCGATTTATCTCGAAGTCTCACCAGACATTCCGATGTGTGCTTTAAAAACCGGTTGTTAGTCGAATCGGACCAGTTTTAAGTTATTCGAGGATTATTTTACTAATTCTTTGTAAATGCACCTGCTTTTGTATAATACACGTACGCTTACCTATACCATTCTCGTACATTCACTTTTCACAAGATCGCCGGGCGGCATTTAAAAAACAGTTTTCGGCGAAAATACAAACATTTCAATTAAAACATCAGTTTTAACGAACATTAGAATGAATTCCGACAGTTTTGAATTACTTATAATATAAAATTTATCAAAAAATACTCACTGCGTCAAAAATATCCGCTGAGAGCCAAATTGCAGATCCGACGACCGACCAGCTCTTGTTGTACTGAGGAAGTGAACCATAAGTTTGTGAAGTGAACGAATCTCAGTTCCTTTCGATTTATTGAATGAACCGGTGAACGATTGAACGGCAAACTATGCACGAAACGAATCACCGCGAATAGTTCGGGAGCCTGCAAAAAAAAAGTGCAAAAGTTTTGGAAAAGCTGATACCATTGATTTTATAGTGTTAAAATCAATGCTGATACTTTTTTATCAGACAGTCCGCAGGCCAGATTTCGGGATATCTGACGCTGGCTTACTAGGAAAGGTGTAATTTTAATTAGTACCCTTAAAGTGTGTTAGAAAAGCTGAAAATTCATCAGTAGACAGTGGATGCAATAAAGAACTCAAATATGGTCATACTGCTTCATAATCGAACGCGTGGTGTCAGCATCTCCATATTATTATAAGGGTGAGTTTTTAATTAGTGACATCAGTACCAATCAGTACGACAAAATAAGCAACTTTTGATTAAAAAAAATGTTTTTTTTTTTATTTTCAATTTATTTCTTGTCAAATTTGTAAATTTTATCTATTGAGGAAAAGTTTGAGATGCGTCGAGCGCGCTGCGCCTTTTAGGGGTAGGTATGTAAAATATAGCTTATAAACAATATCAGCGATATTTTACCTACCGCTAGATAGCGCGTGGTGCTCATATATCTTTGAACTATTTAAAAAAAAAACTTCAAAACAAAAACAAAAAAGTTTGTTTTCCTATTTTAAAAAATTAAAAGTTGTATAGTTCGTCGTACTGATTCACCCTTCACTACAAGGATGTCACTAATTAAAAACTCACCCGTATTGTGGTACTCACACTAAAAACTCACCCAATGCGTCATAGACCGGTGCGTGACATGCATGGAGATGCTAACGCCACGCGTTGGATTATGAAGTAGCCTGACCACATGTTTCGAGATCTTTATTGCATCCGCTATCTATTGTACATTTTCAGTTTTTTCAAAACACTTTAGGGGTAAGTACTAATTAAAATCACACCTTTCCTAGTACGCCAGCGCCACGTGTCCCGAAATCTGACCTGCTGACCCTCCTGGCATTCTATGGCCAAAATACTGTCTGATTTGAAAGTATCAGCTTTTCCAAAACTTTAGCACATTTTTGTCGCTGGCTCTTGTACTAAAACGAAACGCAGGCGAGCGGAACGCAGTCACTGACCCGCGATGCATAGATATATAGATTTGTATATGCGTATAGCGCGGAGCTACATAATATACATCATAATATGTATTAGTCCCATAGCGTATTTACTGTGTTGATTATCTATCTATATAGTATGATCCAACCACGATCAATAATTACCACCAAGTAGTTTTCCTATTTGCGTATTTCTTTAGCGGAAAACTATTTTTCCATTTTGCGTATTCCTATTTACGTCATTAAGTGAAAAGCAGTGATGCATGCGATACGATACCGATACCGATATATCGGCGATACTTTGAATTTGCCGATATATCGGTATCGGCGATATTTTAACAGCCGTTACAACTACGCTTTTAAAATTTCGCGCTTCAAAAAAGTGGTATAATTATTGACGGTTACATAATTTAGGAATGCTCTGTTTCTTAAACAAAAACCTAATAAATGTTAATTTTGACTACTAAAATATTTTAGGTACTACATTTTTCTACTATTTAAATTGTAACGACTACAATTTCAGTTATTAATAAAGAAAAGCATACACTGTGAGTTTGTCTTAAGGGACATCCTTGTAGTGGGTAAATAAGTACGAGCAACTAAGCAACTTTTGAAATTGATTTTTTGGAAAAAACAAAAAAAAAATTTTTTTTTGTAAATTTGAACAATTTGACTGTTAAATAAAAGTTTGTAAAGCGTTGAGCGCCTGCGCCATCTAGCCTTAGGTAAAGTATTGCGAATATTGGTTGTATACATATACTTTTATACTTTCTAAAAAAAAATTTGATACTTTTCTTCAAAAAATATTGTTTTTTAATGTGTACGCTACATAACCTAATAGCACATTTCTTCCAAGGGTGAACTCTGTCTGTAAAAACGTAACAGTGGGAGTTGGAGTTGTTGGAGTTGGCCACGAAGACCTATTTGTTCAGGGTCGGTCACACTCACGGGTCAACACCTATCCGGCGAGGCTAGTTTCCCCCAGGAGTCAATCTTCTGGCGCTCCTGGACGGTTGGCTTGCCGTTCGGCGTCAGCCAATCGATTATGCATTCTGACTAACAGTCTAGGGAGTCTGGAAATAGTACTGTATCCTATAGAGCTAATAGGCCCTTGCACGAAGACCCATTCTGTTCAGGGTTGGTCACACTCGCGGGTGAACACCAATCCGGCGGCCTCCACGCATAAAGTGCGAGCCCGGGCTGGACTCTAGCCTTAGGGCTAGTTTCCCCTAGCAGTCAGATATAAGACCATATAAAATAATCAGACAATAAGGCTCTACTTTTTTAAGTAATTTAAATGGGCACAATATTTGAAAATCATGGCCCTCAAATTCGGCCAGATTATAGAAAGGGTGGCCTATCAGCATCTCCTTGATGTTTTTTTGAATTTTATGTCATCCAGGTGTTTAAATTTTGTAGATTATAGAATTTAATGCTAAGGTACAAGTAGCTTTACTGTACTTTTGCCAGTCGTATTCGGGGTACGCAAATTCGGGGTCTGCATTAATTGCAGTTTCTGCGAGGTGCTGTCTAGCATACATTAAACACTGGTATATGACTAATGCACACACACAGACAGACACACACACAGGCATACACACAAACACACAAACATACTTAAGTCTGGAAATTGACTTAATAAACTCTGGAGAGGAGTCGAAATGCATATATTCGTCTTCAATTCGAAAAAAAAATACGCTTTCACAAGACTTTACCTCCTCGTAGGTTGGTGTGTCGGTAAAGAAAAACTGAATATCTGATAGTGTAGGTAACTAAGAAGTATTAAATAATCTACCGATATAAAAGTAACAACTAAACTACCAACTTTCCATAATTAAAGCCTATCCTGAAATGAAATAAAATTCCAAAAAATTATTTTAAAATTGGTTCAGACGATTGTAGCCAGAATTTTCCAAAATTTACCTACCTTTGAAAAAATACCAGATATTATTTCCCCACCTACATCGAAACATTGTGCAACAACGGAAATGATGACAAGCCAGTTAAAAACATGTATCACGTTTTGTAAACACCGTAACCGCAAAATAGTGACTCAGGAAAACCAAACGGTTTTTTGCATGGCTTCGCTTTCGACTGTGGAAAGAACAGACGAAGGTTATTTTTTAACACGCTTTTATTAGGTCGACCTGTATGTAACTATGTAATGGAATCTAAGGTAACTAATTTAACCATCTTCCAAGGATCGTAGCGTCCTGAAAATTGGCAGCTGTATGTAGTTCTGATGACAATACAATAATATGGTACTGTCGAACTGATCTGATGATGGAGTCGGAAGATATGAACTGGAACTTCATGATGGAACATCGTATCATATCTGTGTTTTGGACTTGTTAGAAAAGTCTTGGAATGAACTTTGACCACGATTAGGTTTCAAGGTCTGATGATGAAGCCGGAAGATAGGCACTGGCATTCCATGATGGAATATCGTATCATAGCCGTGTTTGGACTTGTTAGAAAGGTCTTGTAATGAACTTTGACCACGATTAAGTTTCAAGGTCTGATGATGAAGCCGGATTTTTTGGTTTTTACGTGCATTTATAAAAGCGTGTTTTTAGTTTTTTTAAAAACTAATAATTTATTATTTTAAGGAATGGTTAGGAACATGTAACCATTCATAAAAAAAACTGCTTCACTGAGGAAGTACGGTTCTGAATTAAGACTTTCATATTATAAGTCATCACATATTCATAGGGACAGATAAAGAAAAAAAAACAATTTTGTCACTCCAAGATTTTGCCGACAAGTAATCAAGGACCTATTTTATCTGAATATAAATTTCATAAACAAAATTGATGAGAATCGTAACCAAAATCGAGAAGTGCCCTCTCTCGGCCGGCGGCTTTCGTTGCAACCGTTTTGGGTGGCGCTTCGTTTCTAGGCTAAGGGCGGGTTTGGTTTTTATTTTAACGGCCTACCAACCGACGAGGAGGTAAATTATTGTGAACGTATATTTTTTTTGTGATAAAGATGGATATATACATTTTTACATCTCCCCCCCTCCCTGACACAAACCATTTCCAGACTGAAATCTGCCTGTGTATCTGTGTGTGTATTCCTCCATGATAGCGCCCAAACGCTTAATCCTAACCCTTAGAAGGCCAGCCATGGGAATGAAACTCACGACGGCATGTTTTCAACCCTCGAAAATTTCTTTGTAGGGGGGGTTGTTGGTGCACGCATACTAATTTATACTGGTAGCTTATTCAATTAAGTCGATTTTTGCCACATATAACTGCATAATTACATAAATACGGAGATCGGCCGCTCGCGAATCATCGCAACAGAAAACTACCGATCGGTGGTATTGGCATCCTAGTGGGTAATTGACGCTTAACGCTTAATTTGAAATTCGACAGGCAGGCATTATGGAATATCTCGTACTATGCATGCTATATAAATAATATTTAAATCCGTAATTTTTGGAAAAATACCATTTTATTACCACGGAAAATACTACAAATATAGTACGAACTGGTTTGCGGGGGGAGGTTGAGTTGACACGGGTGGGGGGGTTGTCTACTTGCCGGGAAAGTCTTGGGGCGACACGTTTGTTATCACAGTGAATTAACCTACATGTAGGTATATTACAACTATTTTATTAACCTTATTAATCTTATCTTGCCTACATTTTTGGCATAAAAGATCAAATCAACCTATTGTAAACGGACTTGAAGTCTTGCCCAAAATAAAATAGAATCGCATTCAATATATTCAATATCACTTTATTAAATCAGTAAATTGTGCGTAATCGCCTTATTTCAACATCAAAAATCAATGCTTTGCGTTTATAAAAATCTGTCGGTGGTTTAGGATATTTGTCGGTATTTTGGGAAAATCAAAGCTCTGGACGGTTTGCTCAATTTTACAAATTCTTGTGATACTGGATCATGGCCTTGTAGGCTTGGACTCCGCTTTCGTTCAGCTCGTCGTAGCCGGCAACATTCTTCTTGCAGTTGGCGTACCATCTGGAATAATTACAAAATTTATTACAAAAACTGGTAGGTTAAACGGTGACATACGAGCAGCCTGTAGATTGGATTGGGACCTAATGGGCCCTATTGCAGTTTGGCCATTAAGACCCATTCGTTTAGGGGTCGGTAAAACTCACGGGTTGACACCCATCCGGCGGCCTCCACGCAGAAGTGCGAGCCCGGGTAGGACTCTGGCCTGCGGGCCAGTTTCCCCTAGGAGTTAACCTTCGGGCGCTCCTGGACGGTTTGCGCTTCTTGCGTCGCCAGCCAATCGATTGTGCATTCCGATTGACAGCCGGAGGAGTCTGCAAACAGTACTGTCTCTTATAGAGCTAGGGTAGTTGTTAACCTTACGGCAACTGCTCTTGAAACGACTAATCGCCTACCCGATACCGGGTGAACAGCCGGGCAAAGAATGCCGTGCCAGAATATTAGTGAGACGTCCATTTTTTTATTTTTTATTTTTTTAATACTTTATTTATTTACTTGCTACATTTAGCCCCATTGTTATCAATGTTATAAGTAACTCGGAAAAATTGAACACCGAAATGCAGCTAATGCTCAGTGCCCACCTAACTAGGACTTAAATGTCCCGTATCTAGGCGGGTCAGAGTAAATAATTGAAATAAGTAAAACAACTTACGTAACAATTAGCCTAATTAAAGTAAAAAAAACTTTTTATTTTTATATTCAATGAATGTACTTAATTAAGATTGAATAATATATCAGAATAAATAAATAACACTATAATACAAATCAAAATACGAAATTTGTAAGAATAATACAATGTAGGTAATATAATATGACAAATACACATATACGTAAATACGATTTTAATAAATAATAGATGCTAGGTATATGGTATAAACATATTTATAAATAATTAAAATATATAAATACAATTTTAAAAGCAGTGCTTAAAAATATATGAAATAATATAAATAAAAATATGATACTATTAATATATGCATAATAATTTATATAAATATACAATATTATTTTTAAATTAACCGTTATCCATACGCTTTACAAACCAAGTTTTCAGATTTAGACCTCCCTAATTCAAATAACCATTTATTAATTTTGTCTTTAAACTCTTGATTGTTCTTTATGTGTTTCCATTTTTCCTCTATGTCATTATATAGTTTGGGACCAATGAAAAAAGCTTGTCGTTGTGCAAATGTTGTTTGCACTCGAGGAATAAGGACATTTTGTTTCAGTGAACTCCGAGTATTGCAGTTTATGCTGACTTTGATCATATCTATCTTTGTGTTTATGAAAAAATATTATCACATATTTAATAAACAATTGCTTGACGTCCAGAACTTTAGACTCTTTGAAAAGACGCTCTGACGGGTAGTCATTAGGTTTCCTATAAATTATCCGTAACAGCAGTTTTTGCGTCTTTATTAGTGGATCCAGGGCCTGTTTCGTGCAAGCACCCCACCCTACAATTCCATATAAGACTTTGGCATAGAGACATGTAGGTGATTTTAATTGTTTTCCGAGATAATACATTGCGCAGTTCACGAAAAACATATATTAGTTTCCGTAATCGATCAGAGAGTTGAATTATGTGCTTAGACCAATTCAGCTTAGAATCCACATTTATTCCCAGATATTTTATATTATCTATTTTATACGGCTGCAGTGCGTAATTACCCTAAGTGGTTCACCTCGGAAATTAAAACTTTAATCAAAATTAAATATAATTGCCATAAACAGTGGAAAACAACAAAGGATAAACATATTTATAGCTTTTTTTCAGCTTGTCGGATGGAAGTGAAGCGTTGCGTTAAAGTAGCGTTTGACGATTTTGTGCTTCAATCTGAAAGAGACATGCTATGTAACTATAAAAATTTTTGGAAGTATGTCCAAAACACCAAAAAAGTTCTTCCCATCCGGACACTATGACATTTAATGGCGAAACTTTCAAAGGAGACATAGAAATTTCTAAAGCCTTCGCAGAGTATTTTAAAACGGTATACAGCAGTACTGAGCCCCTGCTTAATGTAGATGCGCTCATTTGTGATACCGACAGTAATGGACCTGTCTTAGACATCCCACAGGTGACTTCGAATGAGATAAATCGCGCATTTTCGAAAATGAGTTTCAAAAAATCACTGGGTCCTGATAACATTCCACCTTTCCTAGTTAAACACTGCGCGATGGCCCTACAAGGACCTTTATCACATATTTTCAATATTAGCCTAAAATCACATTGGTTTCCGCTCAAATGGCAGGTTACTCGTATTACACCCGTTCATAAAAGTGGTCCTAAGAACGTAATCGAGAACTACCGGCCCGTCAGCGTTGTGTGTACATTTGCAAAATTATTCGAGTCTATTTTACACGAACGTATTTACTCATTCGCAGACACCTGGTTGTCGGAAAGCCAGCATGGATTCAGAAAGAAAAGGTCAACATGCACCAATTTATTGTCATTGACAGAGTATGCCACTACTGCCCTGGACCGTGGCCTCCAAGTAGATGTTATATACTTGGACATGGCCAAGGCATTTGACAGGGTTAACAGAGACATCCTCTTACAGAAGCTTTTTGACTTCGGTTTCTCTAAACATCTTGTGAAGTTCTTCGCAAGCTATTTCAAAAACAGGAGACAATTAGTCAGCTTTGGTTCCTCCGAGTAAGCCCTCTTTAAGGTTCATTCGGGGGTGCCGCAAGGTGCGAATCTCTCTACGATTTTGTTCCTCATTTTCATTAATGATTTACCTAAATTTGTAAAATATAGTCACTGCTCACTATTCGCTGATGACGTGAAAATTTTTCATCAAATAACAGATGTTCGAGAAGCGGAAATATTACAGCAAGATATAGATGCACTTTCAAGATGGGGCTCTGTCAATGACATGGAATTCAACACTAACAAGTGCTCTGTTTTAACCATCACTAAGAAGAAAACACCTTGCTTTTTCCCATACACAATAAACGGGTCAATTTTAAAAAGGTCAACCGAGGTGAGGGACCTGGGAATTACATTTGATACACAGTTGAACTTCCGTGCACACATTACAAATATTTGAAATCGTGCTAGCAAAGTGGTCGGTTTTGTTATTCGCATATGCAAACAGTTTAATAATATTCATGTAATGTTTCTACTATATAATTGTTTAGTCCGTAGCATACTTGAATATAACTCGGTCATCTGGTGTAGGTACAAGTGAAAACAAATACATTCAGATGGTAGAGCGTATTCAAAGAAAATTTTTAAGATACCTATATTTATTACAGAAAATACAATATTTATCCATACTTATTTCCGTCAGATTTTGTGCTAGGAATGGTAGGATACAACAGTCTTGAAACTCGTCGATATATTTCACTAATTATATTTGCATATAAACTTATTCAAGGAACAATTTATTTGCCAGAGATACTATGTAAGTTTGAATTGTACGTACCGGTAAATTACACAGCGAGGAGATCGCATCTATTGTTTAATGTGCCGTACCACCGTACAAATATTTTTGTAGACAGGCCAGTGGGAAGGGTTATAGCTCTTCTTAATTCCTTACCCACTGAAATAGATATCTTTTGTACATCCCTTTGGCAGCTAAAAAGGCATCTCCCTGCTATCTCATGTTTATCATAATCTGTCTTTTATTTAGTTTTATATTTTTATGTTTTTTTCTTGTTCAATGTTAGCATTAATTTAGTTATGTAGTCATTTATTTTTAGACTTACACTCCAGCTTAATATTCAAGGGCGAATTGGATTCATCTGTAATGCCCTTGAATACTATTTGAAACTAATAAATAATAAATAAATAAATAAATCTACAACACTTAGTCGTTCACATGAGCATGTGCAGTCTTTAAAGGCAATTGTGAGAGTGGATTTTAAAGAAGCTGGAGATATGAACTGATCGTAAGCTAAAGTTCATTACTTTGGTTTTCGACGAATTAATTGTTAAAATATGTTTATTTAGCCACTCACTAAAAGTATCCAGAGTATTTTGTAATTTAAGTGTGACTTCTGCCGAATTAGTCGCTTCTGTTATTAAGACCGTATCGTCTGCGAATGAGATGACTTTCGCATTAAGTTGGAGTTCACATAATTCATTAATATATGTATATTAGAAACAGGAGTGGCCCTAGCACCAAGAAGCAGCGACAAGTATTGGTATAGTAATTATATGGGAAAGAAGATGACTGAACAATTATGCAATTGAATAATTAAGCCACGGTCCGAAATACGCAGGGTATTTTGGGCGGGGATTTTCAATTACGATTTACACATTTACGCAGTTTTCACAGTTTTTGACACAAATCCATAGAAATCACACTTAACACTGCACTCAGTTTTTTTTGGCTTTAAGTTAACACCTTGTATGTGGCAAAATATTTACTTTAGCGCAAGAATTAAACGAATAACATAGGACACACAAAAAACAGCTGTTGCCTTGAGTTTGACGTTTGATATCCTCCAATTGAAAAAGGTTTTAAAAATGTTGCATTTCCAGCAATCTGGATGGAAGTGGGGATAATAATTTATGGGAAGAAAATGATGCATCGAGTAGTAATAATTGAAGCGACGCTGATGATATTTTAAGCATGTCTGAATAAAAAAAACATGATTTTTATAATATAACTAGATGACCCGGTGAACTTCGTACCACCTAAAATTGATTTGATTTTAACTCTTCATAAGCGTTTATCGATCCTAATCAACCTTCCAAATCCAATTCATTGAAATCTATAATATGGCCGAATCATGTACCTACGGTTTGAGTTTTTCGACTTTTTTGCATTTTTCTACTCTTTGGACTTTTTCGACTTTTTTGACTTTTTTGACCTTTTGACTTTTTCGACTTTTCCGACTTTTTCGAATTTTCCGACTTTTTCGAATTTTCCGACTTTTTCCACGTTTTCGACTTTATCGGCTTTTTTGACTTTTTTGACTTTCGACTCTTTTGACTTTTTCGACTTTTTCGACTTTTCGACTTTTTGAAATTTTACACAATCGCACGGAATGAATAACAGTAATGGATGGCGCAGCTGTCAAACAATAGGATCGCTGCGAACTATTGAAAGTGGCCCATTTCCCAAAATGACCAATTTCGATTTTTTCGATTTTCAGTTGTTTCTTTTAATTTTTCCTAAATATTTTTTTTGGAAACCACCCCTGAATCAAGGCAAACTAAACAAAACTATAATAATTCAAATCGGTCGAGTCATTTTCGAGATCTTGCGAGAGTAACGCACGACGATTCATTTTTATATATAAGATTTACAGAATTAATTTTTGTTTTATATTTATACTAATACCGTATGTAAGTCGCGTTATATTTGTTCTAATACCGTATGTGTTTTTTTGTACAGAAATAAATAAAATAATATAAAAATAACTATTGCAACAACGTTGACATATTATTTTTTTAATATTTTATAATGTGCCAGCTGAAAGGAGATAAACAGTAAGAAATAGATATGACATCGATAAGCTAACCCTGAGGCCAATGGATCGAGAGCGGTCTTAAAATGGTCGAATTATATTTAATTTCATTCTATATTATTTTTTTTCCTAACAGATTGCATAGCATGCTTTTAATTAAATATGCTTTTGTATTCATGTTTAACTTCAACGGTGCGCTTGAGCGTACAAGGACGTTCGCTAAAATCGCCAGACAGTTGAGTCTACTGTTGCGATATCTCTGACTCAGCGAAATCTATGTTTCGCATCTTAAAAGATCTAGGTCTCTCTAGGTAAATAATCTAAAACTCCTTCCCAAAAAAATCTAAAACTGCGACTTCCGTATCTTAAATTTTATATCTTCGTGGGTAAGGTGAATGAATATTCGCATGCTGCAACACAGTTGTCCTAAGCCTACCACCTGAAGTCCGCCGCCCACACTCCAGAAGCGCATTATACAGATAGTTGGTTTTGAAATCGAAGCGAGCGACGTCATTAGGGTGGCGTTTATTTGCCTTTTTAGACGCTACCTTAGATATATAGTGCAAGACGTACCCCTCAGATGCACGCTACCTATCTCGTAGACGTACGCGTCCTGTTCCTCGCCACCCGCGCCACCTTCCGTCTTCCGCCTGCTAGGTATTTCGGGGTCCTTGCACCCGTTACTAATTTAATGTTATCTCTATAACTATACCACCTTAAAGCTACAGTAAATAGTTAATTTTATCTATATTAACCACCCGTGATAATGGATTAATTTATTTTGATAAGGATTCTTGTTTTATTGCTAAAGTCTTCAACAAACACTGCCTACCTATTTTTCTTATTTTTTTGTGACATATACACAGTTATTGTAGCATAAAAGTTGGATATATGCGGTCGCTGAATTTTATAGACCTTTCTGAGGCCGATGGTTTTGTTATATATTGTTCTCACATTTTATATCAAACCGTTTCGTCAGCGAACGCCGATAAAGCAACTAACCAGCTCATTTTTCTCCGACTTGATTCACTAATATTGTGATTTCGTATTGAAAACCAATATTTATCACAATAAAATATAGCCTATAGCACCCGTCTCATCGATAATGGAGCTTACCATTAGTGATATTTTTTGATGAAAATCGCATGAGTAGTTTCGGAGACTACCCCCTACATACAAACTTACAAACATACAAATTTACAAACTTACAAAAAATACTTCTTTATAATATTAGTATAGATTTATTATTGTAAAGGTGCACCAACCTCAAAACGTTGGCATACTTCGAAATATCGATGCCGGCGATTTCCATAGTGGAAATCGAAGCGACCAGGGTCAAATCGGCGAGAGTCAGGTTCTTTCCGGCGGCCCAGGTCTGCCCTTCGAGGAATGTGTCGAAGAAGCCCAGGGCTGTGTGGAGTCTTTCCAGTTTTGCTGGATCGGCCGGTGCTTTAGCGAAGATTTGTGGGAACTGGAAACAAAAAAAAAATTGTAAGCGAGCTTCGTTGAATGTGACTCGTTGAAGGTTTTGTCCAAGATTCAACGAAATGTGTGAATTTGGTATACCTACAATGCGAAAAAATCGAACCAATTTTATTTTTATTTTTTATCATATATTCATTTTTATCATATATTCATAAAAAATGCAATTTACAATTAAAACCACCAAAAAAAACATTATACTAAATTACTTAAACCACAGCAAGAAATTAAGTCTTATAAGATGATGTTTATTTTCCGATGTCGCCCACCTAAGCAGAGCTTGTGCTTGGGCGGACATTCTATAAACACAGTGTACATTAAATATAAAAGTTATAGAAACAAAATCCCAAATAAGAAAGTTTTTTTTTTTCGTTTAGAATACGCAAAATGATTCAAGTTATTAAATAATCAGTTAAATAATTAATAAAATGCAAAATATATAATTAATAAATTTATGCAGAAATTAAAAAAAAAGCAATTCATTAAAAAAAATCCATGAAAAAAAAAAAATAAAAACATTAATCATCATAATAATCAAATCTGGTAGTTCGTTCGAAATTTGAGTTTTCAAATTTGACAGTTGGCGCGAAATTTAGATTCTCAAATCTGACAGTTTGTTCGAAATTTGAATTCTTAATCTGTCAGTTGGTTCGAAATTTGAACCTTTAAATTTGACAGTTGGCGCGAAATTTGAATTTTTAAATCTGACAGTTGGTTCGAAATTTGAATTTTCAAATTTGACAGTCGGCGCGAAATTTAAATTTTCAAATCTGACGGTTCGAAATTTGAATATTGACTGAAAAAACTGGGTATAGAAGAAGACTTCATAGGCTTCGAATGCGTGAACGTAGAAACCTGCATATTCTTTGCCTGATTTATAACATCCTCAACAATCCCACCGCTCCCTCCTACCTAACCGAAAATTCTCTCACTCAGGAAATCATGGTCTTCAATTCTTCTTTTTTCAACATTCATGCAGCTAGACTATGGAACCAGCTCCCGTCCAATAACAGAAAAGCACCAACGGTTTCTACTTTTCAAGTGTCTCTGTAAAAGCATGTCATATTCCTAAATTCCTAGTTAACCTGCGTCTCATCCCATCCTCTCGTGTCCTCTGCTCCGTAAAAATATTTTCTCAATCATAATTATAATTTAAAAAATAGGTATTTTCATTTTTTTATTATTTTTTGTTTTTTTTTTATTCCACCACGATTACGCCCATGTGCAAGCGCTTACTCTGATTGAGTCGAAATTTGGTATGCAGGTATCATTTGGTCATGGCATGAGCCCGGTCGCTCCGTAAGAAAGGTCCTTTGGGGGACCAAAAGTCGGCCGCCCAAAACTCCGTAGTGTCCCTTACGGGACGGAGCGCTCGCCGCTGCGAAAAATGCAATTTACAATTCGAAACGCCGTACTATACGCTTTCTGAGGGCGCTACGATATGGCCAAAATATCTTTAATTCAAGATTTCCGTCTGGCAATATCGAAGGACGATTTAAAAAGTGAGCAGAAACGTCAAACGCCAGTGGTCGCCGGCCTCATTCACGGCCGCGTATAGTCGGTGTTTGTGCGGTAATATAACGGTGTTTGTGCAGTGTTTCTATGCCATTTACTGGAGAACAGTGAGTAATTTGCATTTTTAAGTAGTTAAGGCGACTACCTCTCTCAAACAGTGAAAAACGGACATTTTGCAATCAAATTTACTTGACTCCCGCGAACATTTAAATAATAATAAAAATATGAGTCTTGTAGGATTTTTTTCAATATTTTGTTCTACGATGTCGAATTTTAATGTTTTGATTTTTTTCTTAATAAAAATAAATAAAATCTGAAGTCATCTCTTTTTTGTAAATAGCATTTTTCTTGGAATCTATAAAGGTTAGCAACTTGAAACTATCTTGGTAATGAGTACGAAGTAAATGTTCAAAATGTAACATTGCTTTATTTTTAATTATTTTACTTTTTCCATTACAATCTTCCAAAAAACCAAAAAAATATTTTTTTGTCAATCGCCATTTTAGTAGAATGGTATGCTGCACAAGCAAAAATAGTCCTTCCGTGTATCGCGCCCCGCTCGACATTCCCTTGGCAACTATTGGCAAGTCCAGTCCGTGCGAGGCCGCACACCTCGCCGGTATTGCTTTAGGAGCTACTTCGCTTTTTTTTTACAATCTAACGCGATCTATTTCAAGATATTATTTTGCAAAAAGGTGCTAACTTGGAATCGATCACAAAACATGGGGAAGAAATATTCATTAGCATTCAATAATGCATTAAAATTTATATTTGGGCTGACAGAATCAAAACGATAAGTTTCAATGTAGCAAATTTTAATAATGTCAATCGATCGACGCGGCGCATCTATTTAGTCAGGCGACAGCAGTGTGGCGACAGGCGGCAGGGCTTCTCAAGTAGCAACCCAGCATGAAAATTCCAGCGATGTCTTTTAATTTAGTGGTATAAAACCCGTTTTTTTATATTTTTAGCACAAAGAGGGCTCGAATGGTTGACCGTACATAAATTAACTGCAACGATATACATTAAAAAGCCACGGTAATTAAATTTCTTTAGGATTTCTATTACCTTTACCTGCGTGTTTATTCTATATTTTTTATAGCAAATGCATAAAATGTAGGGCCTTGAACTATACATTAATGCAGTATAGGTGCTTACATTTTTTAGCACGCCCAGTCCTTTCTGAAACACTCCAATGTATGTTTAGCGTTTTTCATGTTATCGGTGTTATGATTTTCAATATTTTTTCGATTTTTCCCAAACTGACGATATTGTTTTGCAGTTACGTGACTAACTGTGGCAGATATTGTTTTTTTTAATTAGTTACACAGTTATTCATGTAACTGCAAAAAAAATATGTTGATGGCCAAACAAATAGGAGGTTGATGTGCTCTGCTTCCCTATAATATATATCAAGAATAAATTTTACAAGGCGACAGTAGCGAATGGTTAAAATTACGTAGAAGTATATCAGCTTCTATCTTTGGCAAAGTGGTTAAAAATTGGAACATACAAGTTGCGGCTTTGAAAAATCAATGATATATCCCAAGACCTTGTCCCATGTACCATCGATATGTCATGGTAAAGAACATGAAAGCATGAAGAGCATTGTCAAAATTGAGTATTCAAGAGTGAATTTATATTCAACCATGCGGGTTATTTATTGATGCAAACATACCCTTCTAAGGCGACTACCTCTCTCAATTTAATAATGTCACGGAATTAAGGTATTTCATATACATACCCAGTACGACTGATCAAAGAAATCCACTTTTCTCGCCTTTGCAGGTTATGTGCAAGCTTAGAAAAACTGTAAAATTTTACATTTTTCGTGTTGTAATAGGTGTTACTACACCCAACAACACAACATATAGTGCCCCCGTGACGTTTTGGCATGGTGTCCTCCTTGCTAGAGCCGCTCATATTTTAGTAACGATAAACAAAACAAACCAATTCTCCATACAAAACCACAGGCTACGCGAGAACTGTCACTCAGATTGTTTAGCATTGTACGCGTGAGGGCGCTGATATGTATATGTATGTATGTATTTGCATGCCAATTTGACTATATTACCGTTATTTGTGAGTGTCTTCTTGTGAGTGTCTTATTTGTGAAAATCTTATCTCTTTAACCATTTATGCAGTAAAAGTAAAATTATATGCAGTAAAAGGGAAAAGTCTTTTGTATTAAATACTTGAGACGTTAAATTTACTTATTTTGATAATAATTCATAATTGTTGAGAATATGACCAATAAACATGACCTAACGATTTCAATTATTATTTTAATGTGAAAAACTACTTTTTGTGACTTAAATATAAAAGTTAGACATATGCTGTCGCTGACTTTTTTGTAGGCATTATCAAGCTCTACAACTTTTTCCTAGAACTTAATCATATATCTCTCATCGTTAGGGCAGCGTTAGTTAAAAACCTTTTCGTTCGACCGTTTTTTCCGACTTACTTTGGAAATCCGACTACCACGAAAAAGTCTTTACATTTTTCGGATTAATATACAGCCTATGACACTCACAAATAACGTGGCTTTCTATTGGTAAAATAATTTTCAAAATCGGTTCAGTAAATCCAGAGATTACTTCCTACAACGTCACAAACTTTCCCTCTTTATAATATTAGTATAGATAAACATGACCTAACGATTTAAATTATTTGTTTAATTTGAAAAACTACTTTTTGTGATTTAAATATAAAAGTTACACATATGCTGTCGCTGACTTTTTTGTAGGCATTATCAAGCTCTACAACTTTTTTCTAGAACTTAATCATATATCTCTCATCGTTAAGGCAGCGTTAGTTAGAAACGTTTTCGTTGACCGTTTTTTCCGAATTAATTTGGAAATCCGACTACCACAAAAAAGTCTTTACCTTTTTCGGATTAATATATAGCCTATGCCACTCACAAATAACGTGGCTTTTTATTCGTAAAAGAATTTTCAAAATCGGTTCAGTAGATCCAGAGATTTCTTCCTACAACCTCACAATCTTTACCTCTTTATAATATTAGTATAGATAGACGACACGGTCGCGGTTCCATACCTATGTCGTATTATCTCTTTAACAATTTATGCAGTAAATGGGAAAGTTTTTGTTTTAAACACTTAAGACGATAAATTTACTTATTTTGATAATAATTCATAATTGTTGATAATATGACCAATAAACATGACCTAACGATTTAAATAATTTTTTTGATTTGAAAAACTACTTTTTGTGACTTAAATATAAAAGTTACACATATGCTGTCGCTGACTTTTTTGTAGGCATTATCAAGCTCTACAACTTTTTTCTAGAACTTAATCATATATCTCTCATCGTTAAGGCAGCGTTAGTTAGAAACATTTTCGACCGTTTTATCCGACTTTGGAAATCCTACTACCACGAAAAAGTCGGAATTATTGCAGTATAGGTACCTTTCTCAGAAATCGAAAAAACAAAGAAATACTACTAGGTTAGATCATTGTAAAGCTAAATGTGAAAGAAAAAAGCTTCGGACGCGTAAATTTTCGAAACCAAATTTACATACAAAAAAAAAAAAAAAATTTTTTACCTCAGTTTTTAAGGTTGTTTTAAAAAAACCTAACCTAACCTAACCTAACCTACCGCCAAATAGGTGTTTATGTATTATTAAAAAAAAAAAACTACCGAAATGTATGGGTTTGGCGCTTTTTTGAATGCCTATATCTCGCTTATTTATTGAGACCGAATAAATATTATTGCAGATTCGGAATCAGCGTGGTGAATATAGTCTGGTGACGTTAAAAAATCAACAACCTAGAAGAGGTACCTATACTGCAATAATACCAAAAAGTCTTTACATTTTTCGGATTAATATTTAGCCTATGACACTCACAAATAACGTGGATTTCTATTGGTAAAAGAATTTTCAAAATCGGTTCGGTAAATCCAGAGGTTACTTCCTACAACGTCACAAACTTTACATCTTTATAATATTAATATAGATTAAAACTGCTTACACAGCGGCGCCGACCGCGATCTTAGGTTGCGAGCGCATGTCCCAATCGCGACGTCACATGTCGCTATGGCACCGTGCGCGCGGTGAGCGACGACAGCGCTAATTTTACGCGGTGGTCGCGCGCAATCAAGTAGTTATAACCGTGTACTCATAGAGGGCGCTAAAAAATACCCCTACCGTAATCGTACCCCGCTTCATCTCAACCCTCGCCTGTCTCAAGAGAAAGTTGAATTTGATTTAGCCAATAGCGTCACCTTAAGGAATGAGGATTAGTCAATTGAGATAGTCCATTTGCTGTTTTTCACGAATATTTAGGGTATGCAAAATGCTTCGGCGACAACTTACGCGCCGGGGACAGATAGCGTTTTGTGTTTTGTAATGTTTATGAAATATCACGGAATATCGCGTAATATGATGTAATATTGTTTCAATTCGCTGATCAAATAGTTATTCTTTCATTTACATCGTAAGTAATTACATAATAAGCCGTATTTTTGTATTACGCATTATGGTGTTTGTTTTGACAAGTATTATGAAAGTATTACAATATTTCGAGTGCGTTTTTCTATTCTTTTTCTATGAAATGTGACTCTTTGGAGTATTATAAGTAGTTATTCGACATATAATAAGTATATAATGAGACAATATATTCGAAAAAATATAACCCATTTTTATATTATGAGCATTCAAAGTTTATTATTAAGTTGTGGATGCTAACTCTCAAAATTTTAGATTTTTCTGTAATATCAAACAAAGCTGAAAGTTCTAATTTGATTTTTTAAGAAGTGAGATGTAGTGGTAAAGTTATTTTGAAAGAAATTCATATAAAAAAGTACCCTAAATAGTCAGAAATATAAAATGAAAAAAAAATCTTTTTTACGAGAATACATTAAATTTTTCTTGGCTGAATTACTAAATATTTTTGTATGCAAATAAGTAAAACAAAATAACAGTTTTGGTAAAGCATTTAATAAAGAACATAACTATTTACAATTTTTGCATATTTTCCGTAATTTATGATAAAAACATAGAAAAGATTTTATAGGTTTTAAAAAAAAAATCAGTTCGCCAACTTTGTAATATTTATTCATTATTATCTTAATTATTTTACGAGATAAATTTATAATGTTTTAAATTTCAAATTTCAATGCGGTCATTCTACAGTTATTCTTTTTATGATCCGTATAGTGGTTTATAACTTATGATCGTTTTCCTCAAGGCCATCGACTCTCGCCAATTTCACGCGCCAAACTGACAAAACAAACGGGACGATTCGGCCGAATTTTAACTTTGCGATGTGAGGGGGAAGATTGTGGTTAATATAGTCATATAGGGCTCGATTGCGTTTCTTCGTGAACTAAAATCGGAAATTAGTTCGTGTGAACGAGACAGGGCAATACGCTAGAGCGGAATGTAAAATGATATGTTGCCACTTTTTCGCATTAAAACTACCCACCAAAGATAAAGCATCGGAATCTAACACCGCACGAAATGTATTCAAAATTATTCGGACAAGTATAACTTCGACAGGTAGTTTTTATCGACGATCGTTCATTTCATATTCCGCTCTAACATATTGCTTTATCTCTATCGCTTGAACTAATTTTAATTTTAGTTCTCAAAGAAACGCAATCGGGGTCATAGTATATCAATTTCGAAATATTGGACTTAGAGACTTGAAATTCGGTACATAGATGCCTTGTACGGCCGAAATTACATCTTGAAATTTCAGTTGGAATATCTCATACCTATAGAAGATACTCTTATAATATTTCAATTCTCCATACGTTTTAATCAAATACGCCGCGGGAGGCGCTGTTCGTTTCCCGTCTAAAGGCCAACAGACGGAACGGAACCCAAATCGGTTCGTCCACCGACCGAGAGAGGGCGTTCATCGATTTTATTTATGAAATTTATATTCCGATAAAATCAGTCCTTTGTTACTTGCCGGGAAAGTCTTGGGGTGAAATCCCATTGGTTGGAATATCTCATATACAAGCTATACTAATCATATTCAAATTTCGCCATACATTTTAATCAAATATTAACGTCATCATTGGCGCTTAGCCTGACCCTGCCCTTAGCCGAGAAACGAACCGCGGCGCCCGAGGCGGTTCCTACAGAACACAGCCGGGTTCGTCCGCCGGCCGAGAGAGGACGCTAGTCGATTTTATTTAGAAATTATTATTCACATGTAATCAGTCCTTGGCTATTTGTCGGGAAAGTCTTGGGTTGACACAACCAATTATTTTTATTCTGTTTCAGTTTTGAAGAATTAAGAATATGGTATTGGATTTTAGGTTTTTTGATAAATTAAAGCTTTCTTGTCCCTATTCGATTTTTTATTGTATGTTAAAAGCATCAGAAATAGAAATAGACATTTGTTCCATAATTTTAAAAAACTATTATGGATAGTAATTCTTTATTGCACATTTTAAGACAAAACATACAACATTCCGACTTATTGCCTAAATTAAAATCTCTTACAGCCAACCTTCGTGAGAGTTAAAGTATCTAGGTGCCAGTAGAGTAAAATTTCTAATCATGCATTGACATCGCTCGAAATGTTCAGTTCTTTCTTAGTTGAAATTATTGTATGCAGAATAATTTAAAGTAACCCCCTCCCCCCTCCCCCCTCTCCGTACCCTTTCCTTACCATATATTATGCAATTCTACATACATCATAGTCTCCGTACGCTTGGTACAAGGTACCAATGTCGAAGAACAGTCTCTGATCGACCAGAGCTCTGGCTTGCGGGTCTTTCGGATAGAGCGAGTTATCTTTGCCGTATTTGTTTGCGAGATACGTCATAGCGGCACGTGACTCCGTTATAGCAAAACCGTTGTGGACCATCGTCGGAACAGTGTGTTGGGGATTCATCTGCGGAAAAAAAATAGTGTTTACAATCGGGCTTTTTTTTCCGGCCCACCAGTCGACGAGGAGGAAAAGTATTGCGAACGCATAACATTTTATCTATACTAATATTAAAAACAGGTAAAGTTTGTGACGTTGTAGGAAGTAATCTCTGGATCTACTGAACCGATTTTGAAAATTCTTTTACCAATAGAAAGCCACATTATTTGTGAGTGGCATAGGCTTTATATTAATTCGAAAAACGAAAAGACTTTTTCGTGGTAGTCAGATTTGCAAAGTAACTCGGAGAAAAAACGGTCGAACGAAAACGTTTCTAACTAACGCTGCTTTAACGATGAGAGATATATGATTCAGTTTTAGAGAAAAGTTGTAGAGCTTGATAATGCCTACAAAAAAGTCAACGACAGCATATGTCTAAATTTTATATTTAAGTCACAAAAAGTAGTTTTTTATATAAAAAAAAAAAATTAAATCGTTAGGTCATGTTTAATGGTCATATTATCAACAATTATATGAATTCATATCGAAATAAGTAAATTTATCGTCTCAAGTGGTTAAAACAAAAGACTTTTTCCTTTTACTGCATATAATTTCACTTATATAAGACACTCACAAATAAGACACTCACAAGAAGTCACTCACAAATAACGGTAATATAGTCAAATTGGCATTCAAATACATACATACATATGCAGTAAAAATATAACCCTTCTTTTGGCAGTCAGGAAATAAATCATAGCACTCAGTACTAACCAAACCACACTCATAATTTCATCACAAGTAAAAAGTTTTACCGCCCAACGAAGTGGGCACGGGCCAGCTAGTTTCGAGATAAAGACGGAAATATCCATTTTAAGCACCTCTGAGACTATTGAGAGCATTTCCAGATGTCAGTAAGTCTCTGTAATCTGGTAATCTGATTAAGCCGAAAATTGGCAGGCAGGCATCATTTGGTCATACCAAGAGTTCAAAAGGTTGTGGTTGATAACGGTCCACCACGGGGAGCACTAGTCATATTTCAATATCGACATATTGGAGTTTACACACACATTTACATTTACATAGAGCGGGGTTTACTATAAAGCTATACTATTACTATAGAGCGGATTACTATAGAGCGGCGCACATTTACATTTATATTTACATTTATATAAATTTATATACATTTTGTATACATTTTGCCGTAGGCAACCCGAGCTGGTCGCCTCACATTCGGGGGGTTAACTTGAAATTTGGTACAAAAACACCTTGTTCGGTTAGAATAATTATAGTTCAAAGTTCAAAGTTTATTTTTCCATAAAAACCCGGCGAGGGTATAGAACTTACAATTAATAAATACATTTTTTATAATATTCATATTTTAAACATATCATATATCTGGCAAAAATAAAGTTAAATCACGTTAGAAATCTGAAAGTCAATAAACTATACAACCATTACATTGTCTAAATATTAAAAAGAGCATTAAGAAATATTAAAAATAGAAATACCAAATCCAAAAAAAAAAGAGTATAAATCTATAAATAAAAAAGAAAAAATAATAGAAAGGCAAATCCATTGAATGATCTCGCAAATAAATAAATCAATAATAATAATAATAATAATCAAGGAGTCCATTTTGAAAAGAATCAAATAATAATCAGAGTAAAAATATAAAAATAAAAGCAATAATTCCTAAATCATGTTACATATACAGTAAGTACTGTAGTATTTAACTTTACTTTTTTGAATTAGCCTTTTGCAAATGTTTCTGTAAGATTTATAGTACTTGAGAAGTTGAGTGTTATTTGGGAATTTTCTCGTGTCTTTGTGGATTTTGTCTCTTTTCCGAAGGCAGGCTAACAATCCATTTGTTATCCAGGAAGTTAGTTTTTTCTTTGATCTAGGGATTTTTATTGTATTTACTTTCGTCGAACTTTTGATACAGCTAGATAGAGTCTCGAATTTTTTCGACGTCGTGTTCACCTAATATTCTATCCCAATTTTGTTTACTCAATTCGTTTAGAAGGAGGACACGGTCAATTGACGATTTAGATTTCGTTTCCAGATTTTTTGTTCTTTTATTAGTTGTCATTACAATGCCAATCATGCTATGGTCGGTAATTGTCGTGTGGTAGGTATACGGTTTACATTTTAGCTTAGTTTTGATCATAATGTGATCAATACAAGTCTCATGTTGGCCGTCGATTCTTGTCGGGACATCTATGGCAGCATGAATGCCCTGGTGCGCCAGTAAGTTAAGATAATCATCTGCCTGATCGTGTTTATTATTAATAATATTAACATTTGTGTCGCCTATTAGAATAGTGTCGTGGTCAGAATGAATAACTTGTAGAATATCGTCTAACGATTGCAGGAAGTTGTTTATATTTCTTTTACTGGGTGACCTGTATAATGCAATAATGTTTATCCTGTGTTCTAAAATGATGTGTAAGCAGTTGGCATTATTTACCTGTTTTTCTGTTACTACTGTGTTCAGGTTAGAACGAATGTACACAACTACACCGTCATTTTGTAACTGCAATGAGTTGGTGTAGAAAACTCGATATCCTGGCAGAGTTTGAGGAGGTTTAGATTTTTTAGCCAACATTCGGTTAGTATTATTATATCGAATATATTATCGAATGCATATAATGTTACAAGGAAATCATCGAAATTTCTTTTTATAGAACGGATATTCATTGACATAGTATTGATATTATCAGATGAATACACATATTTTTTAAGCGTATTTGCGCAGTCAAACTGTTTGCAGGTTGTAAGACTAAAACTATCCAGGTCTTCACTCAGTTCAGTCATTGCAAGATTTATACTCATTCCTTTGGAATATTCCTACCAATTGCGGAAGATAGATTTTAATTCCAGGAAAGAAGTCATCAATTGCCGAAGATTTGGTTATTATGGGAGTTAATAGGGTACATTTTGGATGGGAAAAATCTGGAGTTATACAATTATATTGAGGAATCGTTTTATATGAATATACTAACAATATGAGTTTTTCGGAGTGAGTATGATATATAGCATGTATAATATGTATTTTATTTAGAAAAATTGATTTAAAGTATAATAAGTAATAGATAAAGTATAGATATAATATAGGGTAAAGTGTAAAATTGTAGATTACTCGTAGAAGTTTGCTTTAATAAGTAGCTAAGTGCTCTCTGGAATGCTCTCTAGATAATTTGAGACAGGGTATCCTCACTCTGAATTCGAAATATTTTCGAATTTTCTCCTTTTTTGAGATAGACCCTTCCTCCTTTACACCAACAAAAGGCAAAATCCTGTTCTTTCGCGAATTTTTTTGTTTGCATTAAGAGGTATTTAGTTCGCTGTGTCAAGTGCTCCGAGATAAATACAGGCTTCGACTTTCCCTGGATGTTAAGGAGGGATGTGCTCAATCTGTCCTTCACATCTTTACATTTTAAGTTAAATGATTTTGCGGAGTTTATGAATATGTCACAATGTTACTGGGAGGAGAATTTAATTATTATGGGTTTTTCATTTTTATGATGATGGTTTGCTGATTTCCTGCATATTGAGACAATTTCCTTCTCGTCGATAGGACTTTGAATAACTTTTTTAATCTCCTGAAGTCGCCGTGGTAGATCTTCCTTTGGCTGCTCTGGCATACCGCGAATCTCGACTTCCGTTATGATACCAGTATATTCGATTTGGTCTATTTTTTCCTCCAGGAAGGACACTCTTTGTGTCAGGATCTTGCTTCTTTCTTTAATTTCGTTTTTTTCCTTCCTGAGGGCGAAGCATAACTATTTTAGTCGTTTCATTCTTTCCAGCATCTCATCATGTTTATCGGACATTGCATTAATCGCATCGAGGATGGCTTTATTTTGTTCCTCGGATTTCTTATTTTGCTCTAATAATTTGTCTTCCACAACACCAGCGACACTAATTTTTATTTGGTTGATCTTTTTACCCAGTATGTCTTGCAGGGACGGTGGGTGTTCGATTTCCGCAGTCAGAGATGTTTGGATCGTTCCGACACTGGTTGGTACCACTGATCGTAATAGCTGGGGACTGTTAGGTTAGTTTTTTAGACGGTTTATTGGTACAAATTGTGCATTTCCAGGATTTTCCCGCAAATTTATTTATTTTATGTAATGATCCACAGCCATTATGTGTAATTATTTTGCATTCAGCGCAATTTATCATTTCATCTGGATCTGTCACAGATTGTTTACATTTCTTACAGTCGAATACAGTCGGTGTTTTTTCTGCCATTTTTTGGTTGTAGAATCTGTTTGGTACGATATGAAGACTCCGCAAACGAAGTACGATATGATTATTCTTTAAAAAATGTTCCTCCCTATAATGTCAAATCGACTTGAAGTTGAGTTGTGTAGTCGACTTGAAGTCGACTTGAAGTCGAGTTGATGTTGAGTTGTGTCGAACTCTACAGTGGTGACAGCCAGCGGAATGAAGCGAACCATTGCCTTCTCTAAGCGAACGGTCTGACGAAAATGACGTAGGCGCCGGCGGCGTCTGTGATTGGTTTACTCTCCGTGTAAATTGAATGAACAGTGAAACGTCAAACTAGATTCCCAAAATTAATTTCACGATTACTCACAGTTCCTTGAGTTTCTCTGTATGTTGTTTTGGACAAGCGATCGCTCTACACTGCTTATCCAGTTTGAACACGATTTGCGTCGCAAGAAAGTAAGTTTTATGTGGTTTTCAGCAAAAACTTCAGGACGTAAAATCCGCGGCGAGTGATAAGCCGGGTACTTTTATGACTTTTATGAGATTGGATGCAGTCACACTGCAGTGTCAGATTGTATAAAAAAATTTAAAGGCTCTGCAAGTCTAGAGCGAAAAAAAGGTACTGGGCATTAAAGACAACACATGCTGAGGATCGACTGCTAAAGCGAATCTGTTTGCAGAATCGATTTAAAAGTGCCGTGGATATTGTAACAGAAATTCCTTTTTTTTCGCGCTTGTGTCCCGAATTATCATTAAAGGTTACTTCTCAAGGTTTTCTATAACCTTTTTCTGTTCCGAAAATGTTGTTTATTGTTGCTTTTTTGAAATCATCCAAAATTTTCCTTAACAGCTGTCAGATGACATTAATGTTGCTATTATGGAGATATATTTATTAAAAAATAAATAAATAAATAAATAAATGTCAACTATAAAAATTATAATATTAATTAAAAAGAAAACCTACATAAAATTTAACTTTTATAAAAAATTTTGGAAGTAAATCTACACTCTTTGTCATAGAGTAGAGACATTCGTGTTTCTGGTAATAATGAGTTGTCAAACGTGTTCGGTTAGACCTCATTTCCTGTTTTAACAATGGCGGGGCAGGTGCTCTTGCTCCGCCGAGGCAGGCAGAAAGTGGATTAAAAAACAAGAAAGCCGTAGATTAACCGCCTGGCGGTAAAATTTGTTATGTGAAGTGTGTGTGATTTATCTGGTAAGCATTTAATTTCATTTTGGGTAGCTTTTCCAGTAGGATCCTCGAGATTTTAACGGATTTTTCTGTTTATCGTAGTTTGGAGGCACCTCTGGTTTTTTTGTATAATTACTGCTGCTATATAAGTGACGAAATCGTCGCTAAATGTGACGGGACTTGCCTCCACGTCAAGGAATTTGCCTTCATTTCTGGAATTCTGTTATTTTTATTTGGATGAGCACATGTGACGCGCCGATAAGCGGGAATTGAAGAAGGGGTGTCTGCGGGCGATTAAACACAGATACTTTACATAAACTGGTGTTTCTTTTTGTGCTTTAGTCTTTTGTGTCTGAGGAAAAGGGTTTTCTGTTGGCAAAATTCAATGACGATCAAATAGCCCACCCTCTGAGATCGTTCTTTTTTAGGTTAACTTTTTTCTTTTCAAAATTTCTTGCGGGTACCTTTTTTTTTTTTCTTGAATAAGTTTTCTTCTTTTCCTTTAAAAGTAGGTACGTCCTTTTACTTTGATTCTTTTGGGTTTTGGTGGATTCTACCGTGTTTAGAAGAAACACGGTAGGTTAGAAATTAGAGGTTATAATATAAGGACAGAGTTCATAAAGGGTGGTGGTTCTGAAGTGGGTGTTCACACCGTATGCCGAAGACTCCGGGAGAGCGGCTTTTTTGCCAGGAGATTGCAAAAAAGCCACTACTGACCAAAAAATTAGAATGGGCTAAATAATATAAAACTTGGACTGAAATCGATTGGCGACGAGGTATTTTCTCCGATGAGAGTAAATTTAATTTATTTGGTTCGGATGGAATTCATTACGGGAGACGAAGATCTGGAGAACGTTTAAGAGATGAGTGTCTTAGACCAACAGTGAAGCATCCTGCTGGACAAATGGTCTGGGGATGTTTCTCCTTTTATGGAGTGGGGCAATTAGCATTCATAAAAGGAACTGTGAATGCAGAAGTTTACAAAAAAAAATGTAAGAGTATTTATTCCCGTCAATTGAAATGCACTATTCCTATATTTCTGAGTGCATTTTCCAAGATGACTCTGCACCGTGTCACCGAGCGGAAATTCGATTTCGATTTCCGAGGGTTAAAGGGTGGCGCTAGGTTGAGGGGGGGGGGGGGTTGTGGTAGGATTTATGATATTATTATTCAGATGAATTAAGTTCGTGGCTACTTGACAGTAAAGTCTTGGGGTGACACTACCGATTTTTTTTCTAATGATAGTAACTCCGTCGCTAAAATTTTTTTCTAATGATAGTACTTTTGTCGAAAAATATTACGCCCCCAATGTATTTTGCAGTGGGACAAGTTTCACCGCGAAATTTTTGACAAATCCTTGAAGGCGGCAGATTTGCAACCGACCGATTGATACCCAGCAGATTTGCGACAGCAAGTTCTCACCCAACGCCCCAGACAAATCTTCGTCAGTTGCATAAGCCCGCTATTTTAAAAGCATGCATTTAGGTTTTCGGTGATATTTTCAACGGACATTGAAAATGGAAAATAATTGCGCGTGTCAGCTTCGACGCGCGATTGGAGTTTATTTTTTAAGGGGGATTGTCATTAAATATATAATAGGCAAAGGGGGTAAATAGACGCATCTCTTATAATACTGAAAGCATGCATATACTTTTATTCATATACAATTGCTTGCTTGATTTATTGATCAATTGATCGGTTGATCGATTTATTGATTGATTGATTGAACGTATATTACCTACTATGTTACGAAAAGTTATTTAAAGTTGAAATATTCTGCTTAGATGGCGGTAACATTAATTCATTTATAAAAACATATCGCTTTTTGCTAACGCTAGATTTTACTACCCATCAATCCGAATACCTTGCCGATTAATGGAATTCCGATAATTTTATTCTAATGGAAAATGGTGACCCATCCGAGAATCGATTCCTGAGCCTTACAATGTAAGAACAGGCGACCACAACTTCCTACCTACATCTGATTCAATCCTATCATAAACACTGTACCTTCAGGAATTCGGGTTTGAGATGCTCCTCGTTTGCCAAATCAACTAGTTTCTTGTTGAGGTCGACTCCGAGAGCTTTCGCCGCGAGAAGGACGGCACGGCATGGCGACGATTCCGGAACGTAGTACAAGTCGATACCCATGTTTCTGAATTAGGGGTTTGTCTGAAATCACAAAAATGTAAACTTTGAAACGAGTTGTTGTTCAATGGGCTATGCACATACATACATATATAAATACATACTCACATACATACATACATACATACATACATACATATACATATACATATACATATACATATACATATACATATACATATACATATACATATATATATATATATATATATATATATATATATATATATATATATATATATATATATATATATATATATATATATATATATATATATATATATATATATATATATATATATATATATATATATATATATATATATATATATATATATATATATATATATATATATATATATATATATATATATATATATATATAATATATAATATAGGTCACAATAGTCGTTGTAGACGACAACACTCACCTGTCGGTCGATCGACTTCCACAAGCAATAAAGAAAAATCCTTCTATATCGGTCTATACAGTCGTTTGAGACTCGCTACGGCACAATACATTTTCTCAAGTTGCAGCGTATCTTTTATATTTTTAGCCGCTTGGGTGGGACGTACTATCAGTTCGTCATGTATATTCGGCAATCAAGGTTAATCCCATACTCTTTGTAAGTCAACGTTATCATGTGTGTTTGGCGGTTTTAGATAAGCGGTGCTTCAATTTTTTTTTATTTCTACATAGTTACTTGTATTTCATGCTCGTTATCTAACATGATATTCTCGAGAGTAATCTTTGTCCTTCGTGTTAATGGCGGATTAGGAAATTAACATGGTCGCATTTCTGCGAAACTGGTTAAACTGTCGGAACAATAAGGAGCTGTATATATAGAGTGGATCTTTTTATTAAGTCAAGTAGCTGTTGCACGCGGCTTCGCTTCGCGTAAAGTTTCGAAACAATTTGTTAATTTAAGTAGGGAGGCGTTTATTTGACTTTTTAAGCTACCTTTAGATATTTAGTGCAAGACGTCCCCCTCAGATGCACGGTACCTATCTCGGAGATACGCGTCTTGTTCCTCACCACCCGCGCCGCCTTCCGCTGAACGCTGACCTTGCTGGGCCAGCAGCCGCCGCCGCCGCCTGCTAGGTATTTCGAGGTGCTTCCACGCGCTACTAATTTCATAATATCTCTATACCTATAACTATGCCAATTAAAAACTTACAGTAAATTATTAATTTTATCTCTATTCAACACCCGTGATAATGCAATAATTAATTTTTATAAGATTCTTATTTTATTGATAAAGTCCTTTAAAAACATTGCCTACTTATATTTCCTATTTTTTTGAGATATACTAATGATTAAAAAGTACCCGGAATTTCTCATTTAAACGAACAGCGCTTGACATATTGTTAAAATATTTTTTTTTTCTGAGTTGGTACTTCTGTCAATTATTGGCATGTCACTTTTGAGCACAATGTGACAGATAGTTTGTGCGTAACAGCTTTGGTAACAATTCATTGTTTGGTGTATTCTGCGAGAGCGTTATGCATGATGTTTTGGCATTGATGTCGCTGAAGAAATGCCTTCTTTAGGCCAAAATGTTATCGAATTCATATTACCGGTGATGATTCATGGGTCTATGAATATGACATCGAAACGAACGAACAATTATCAGAATAGCGCTTCTCTGACGAGCCGAAACTCAAAAATCTACGACAAAGTCGATCCATAATCGAGGTTTTGTTGACTGTTTTCTTTGATTGCCGTAGTGTGATTCACTTCGAATTCATTCTGGCAGACCAAATAGTAAATAAGAAGTATTACGTGAGCGTACTGAGGCATTAGGTATCCTTATCTACAATTCGAAAAAAAAAAATGATTACGTCTCTGAGTATAGAAGCAGACTTCATTGGTTTCGAATACGTGAACGCAGACACCTACATATTCTTTCCCTTCTTTATAACATCTTCAACAATCCTACCGCTCCCTCCTACCTAACCGAAAAATTCAATCACTTAGGAATTCATGGTTTTCCACTCCATTCCAGTCAGGATAGTAAAATTGCGATATCTATTAATAATTCCTTCTTTTTTACATATTCATTCACCGTTCATGCAGCTAGACTATAGAACCTGCTCCCGTCAAATGTCAGAAACGTACCAACGGTTTCTAGTTTTCCAGTGTTTCCGAAAAAGCATTTCTTTTCGCTAAATTCCTAATTATCCTACATCTAATTCCGTTCTCACCTATCCTCCGCTCTTTGCGAATATTCCTCAAATTCTAATTATATTTGAAAAAAATCATCTTTATTATTTGATTAATTTATGTTAAGTATTAAGATTCTTTTGTTAATTTTACTTTTTCTGGCCCCTAAATTCTTACACTTCCACGAAGGTTGGCTGTAAGATATTGTACTTTAGTCAATAAGCCCGCCTAATGTATGTTTTTTCTTAAAATGTGCAATAAAGAATTTCTATCTATCTATGTTTCAAAAATGAAAAAAAAAAACAAATAATAAAATCGTAAATATCTATCTCTGTGACTACAGTAATAAGTGCATATGTAGTAAACAAGGAACTAATTATTTTCCAACTCCTATATTAAATTGTACCGAAGAAATTCATAAATTGATAGCGAATGATAACACTATATTTATATTTTTATGTATGATGCTTCGTATTTTTCGTTTATAACAGGATACACCTGACCTACTTGATAAGATAAAGAGGCCCCCTGTACGTATAGTCCAAGAGGCAGCGACAAAAAGTGCAAGAGTTTTGTAAAAGCTGATACTTTCAGATCCGACAGTATTTTGGCCATAGAATGCTGGGCTAGAGGCAGCAGGCCAGACTCCGGGCGGTGGCATACCTACTAGGAAAGGTGTAATTTTAATTAGTACCCCCAAAGTGTTTTGGAGAAGCTGAAAATTCATCAATAGACAGTGGATGTAATACAGAACTCCAAACAAATGGTCAGACTGCTTAACAATAGGATGGGTGGCGTCAGTGGCGGCGCTAGGCGTCGGCGACGTCGGCGACCGCCGACGGCCTCGCACCTGAGGGGACCTCGCAAAAGTTTTACAAATTATTTAAATTTTATTTATTTTTCTTATTTATTTTCATACACTTGCGTGAGTGAAGTGAGTGAGAAGTACTTTAGGGGTACTATCCAAAGTCCCCTGGCAACACTATGAAAGTTCTACAGCTTCCGCTGAGAGGAGCTTCTCAAAGTTAAAATTGATTAAGACCTACTTGAGAAGCACGATGACCCAAGAGAGACTATCTGCGTTATCAATTCTATCAATTGAAGCTGAAATAGCGGCTTGTATTAGCTATGACATAATCCTGAAAAAGTTCAGCGAGGCCAAAAGCCGAAAAGTTCGTCTATTTTAATTTCTATTTGTGTAATTTTTAACATCATTTGATTAGTAATAAAACTCGTTTACTCATACATTAGTTTCACTATAATTCGGCTCATGTATTCTAACGTCTTCTTTTTGACTGGGAAATAAAAAAGGCCTCGCGAACCTAATTTCGCCGACGTCCAAGTGTAGTCTAGCGCCGCCACTGGGTGGCGTCAGAATTACTCCATACATGCCACAAAAATGAAGCCCATTATATTACGCGGCATATTAGACCGGTGCGTAATAGTTACCGACAAATACGTACCGGCGTATTTGAAGATACTTCATTTTTGTGACATGTATAGAGTAATGCTGACGCGACGCGTTCTATTGTTACGCAGTCTGACCATGCGTTTCGAGTTTATTATTGCATCTACTGTTAGCACTGGTTGCATCCACTGTTTTCCAAAATAAATTGGGGGTACTAATTAAAATTTCACCTTTCCTAGTACGCTAACGCCAGGTGTCCCAGAATCTGGCCTGCTGACTCTACCCCGGCATTTTATGGTCGTTCTATGGCCAGAATCTGAAAGTATCAGATTTTACAAAACACTTGCACTTTTTTGTCGCTGGCTCCCCAACTAGTATCACCTTTTTTTATTATTAGGCTACGCGGTGACAAACGTGGGGAGAAACCCCGCCCACCACCCGGGCATGTAGCCTAATAGTTCTAACGTCATGGGTCGTTTTATCAGCCCGAGATAACCTCACGCGTACTAGAAGGGTATTACGTGAGGGATGGACTAACGGTGATATGGAGGAAGATTCTCCTGGTTTCTACCCCTTCCGGCACCCCGTGAACCGTTTATTTAATCATAGAAATATCAACAATTCACTTACTATCTAACATTATAAAATATACAAGTTTTAGCTTACGTAATAAAGTATCACCTATCTATATTACTTATATACCTATCTATATTACTTGGTTCTTTATCACAAAATCTGCTCATGAGTAAATCTTTAGTTCACTTACCGGCCCACCAACCGACCAGGAGGAAACGTATTGTGAACGAGCATTTTTTTTTGAGAAAAGACGATACATTTTGAGCCCCACTTTTGAAATATCGATTTTGAGACGATTAAGATTATTTCCGAATTGAAGTCCGTCAGTGTGTCTGTCTCTGTGCATGTATTCCTCCACGATAGCGCCCAAACGCTTCATCCGATTGAGATGAAATATAGCATGCAGGCAATATTTGATCATAACAAGAGTTGAAAGGATTGTGGTTGAAATCGGTCCACCAGGGGGCGCGCTTATCATACTTCAATCTCGAAATATTGGACTTAAGGGGCGAACACACTCTTGGACGCGTCCGCTGCCGCGGCTTATGGGCGCGATCTGTGTAATGAATTTCTATTGAGCCGTGCACATTATCGGACGTCAGTCGCGGACGCGACCTCGAGGCTTCGGACGTCCGATTGAGATCTGGCAAGCCACGTCCCAAACGACTGTGCATACTGTCCACGGTTGGCTGTAAGAAATCGTGAAACGATAAGCCCGCCGTTTGTACTAAGTTAAAATAGAATTTAAGTTTTCTTTACCCATGTATTTTTTTTTTTTTTGTTAGTACAATAAAGGTATTTTTCATTTCATTTCATTCATTTTCACTGTCCATAAGCCGCGGCAGCGGACGCGTCCGAGAGTGTGTTCGCCCCTTTAGAGACTAGAAATTCGGTACACAGATGCGTCGTTGGGCCGCATCTTTGGTTGAAATACCATTTATACAATAAACAAATGATTTTTCAATTCCGTTGTATTACATAATATTGGAAAATAGCCATTGTAATACCACGGAAATACTACAAAAATACTATAAATTTACTACATTTGCGATCATAATGTCTTGACACAAACACTATGGAGGGGGGGGGGGTGGAGTGCGTGGGGGTACGAGTTAGCGGGGGGCGGTGGTTAAGGGTCGGGGGTTGGGGGGTCGGGGCGGTTGCTTGGGGGGGGGGGGTCTGCTTGGCTTGTCTGCTTGCCGGGACACAATCGATTTTTACCTCCAAACCCTTCATCCGATCGAGCTGAAATTTGGCATGCAGGCATCATTTGGTTATGGCAAGAGTTGTAAATAAAAAGTTGTGGTTGAAATTGGTCCACCCATATATTATCCTCGAAATATTAAACGCATAAATTTAAAATTTAGTACACAGGTGCCTTGTTGGGCCAAAATTACGTTGTGAAATTTTAGTTAGAATACCTCATATACAGCTGTACAAATAATATTAAAATTCTTCTATACATTTTAATCAAATATGAACACAGAGTCGTCTAAGGTTAACCAAGGTTAACTAAGGCCGTTGTGTAAATTAACCTATACGGTACAGCGGCCAGCCGAGAGAGGGCGCTCATCGATTTTATCTATGAAATTAATTTTCAGATGAAGTCAGTCATTGCCTATTCGTCGGAAAAGACTTGGGGTAAAACGAGCGATTTTATTAATTTTTATACGCATTTATATAAAAACAGTATATACCTAGTCAATGATAAAAAAAATAAAAAGGAATTATTAGGTACTATTTATTTATTTATTTAATTATTTCTCGCGTTGCTTTAAACAATTTTACATAGGTGATGGTAACAATGAATGTGAGGCCGTTTACTTGTTTTCAACGTTTTCCAATAAATGATTAGCAATTTTAATTAATTTTATCTAAAAGTGGAGGATTGGGAGGAGTAGGGATTGAAGGGAATTACAATTACAACATTGATTGCAAAATACTTCCATATTGATTTAAATCTTATTTGTGCTGTCGCTAAATATGCCTGAAATCTGACTCGGTCAAGAGCATCGAATTTCCGTGGTGCACGTGCCATTAGGGGCCGTCCACATATTACGTAATCACGTTTTTGGTTTTTGACCCCCCTCCCCCCTTACCCATGTCAACAGAAGTACCTAATCAGCAGCCTGACCCCTCCCCCCCAAAGATTATGTAATGAACCAATTTGCGGAAAATGTAATGAATCGTGAACCCGGCGTTTGTAGTGTTTGTTTGAAGACTCTTCCACAATGAGGCACTTTTTGTATATCTTTTTAAACTGCCCCCACTCCTCGTCGGCCCGCCGTTGAGCGTCCGGTCCCAAGTGAAAACGCTTTGGCGTACGTACTGAGAAACTCCATGTGTAAATCCGCCATAGTTGATGCGCCACACAACCACGATCGAGTTGGAGCGTGCAGCGGCGCGCTAGGCCAGAGTCGCAGCGGCGCGCCTGCCGTGCCGTGCCGCCGCAACGCAGATCGGCCACCGGCTTGCCAGCGCGCGCAGGAACGGGCCCGGGCGACTCGCGCGTGCGGGGTATCTTCGGCGCGGCGCAGCGCGTTATTTCCGTGCAGGTTTAGACCAAAAAAATGAGATGCGGTGACCAAAGTTCATTACGTAATCAGGAGGGGCACACCCTCCCCCCCCGCCCCTCGTAATCAAATGTAAGCCTCAGCTCCAACCACCCCCTCCTCGGTGACTACGTAATATGTGGACGGCCGCTTAACCCTTCAGGTCTCGGCCCCTCAGCCGATTGACAAGTTGCTGTCCCAAAAAATTTTAGTAAAAATTAGTATAAAAATTGAATTACGACACTGTCTCACCAAAACATTAATCTAATAAATGAAATGAAACACATTAACCTAATAAAATAAAACAAATTAAATTAAAATAAAATTAAAACGAGGCCGTCACGCTGAATCATGTTGTGGTCGATATCGGTTAATTGCAGCAGATATATGTTTATAAATAGCAGAGTTCTGAGGTAACAAACATAAAAAAAATTTGAACCGAATTGATAACCTCCTCCTTTTTATTGCAGTCTAAAGGTAGGTGCGTGCTCACCTAGGGCAATTTGCGCCCGGGGACAAGACACAAAATCTGCGCCCCTTCTCGTATCGAGAGTCTGGAGACTCATTGCAATTCATTTGTTTCTGAATACAATTAAATTGTAATGGGATAATAGGACTTTAGTTTTTACCAAATCGGCGTTCCATGTCATTCCACGCCGGTGTCGTAGAAATTTCCAAAATCTAAACAATTTTGATGAAGTGAATCGATGTTTGTCTCAGCCAGAAGACTTTTTACGTCTAGCAGAAATCCAAATTTGGTATTAAGGTTTTTTAAACGTAAAAACCGTACTGATATTTCTTGTTGAAGTCTATCAATTGCGCTTTTTAATATACGTGCGATTTCTCGTTCTGCAGATAGTCCTGCATCTCTTGCTAGTTCTCCTGGCATCCTTCTACGTCGTCTAATTCTTCTATCGACCTCGATTCCCCAAGTTGTGCATCTTATTTTTGCATTTTCTACTGCAATCTGGCTTAAATTATCACGAATTCTGACGAGTTCTTGCTCCAGCGATTCAAGATCAGATGCTGCTTCCTTAACATTCACAGTTGGATCTTGTAACCTTTTCTGAAAGCGGTCAATTTTTCCAAGTACGGTATTCCAGAAAAATAACAAAATGAGAAATTTAAAGTTTAATACTCCTGCCAGTAATGTTTCTGCTTCACTTCTGGTGTCAGGAGTCATAGTTTCATCGTCTGATAATTTTTCTAACAGTCCAACTAGTTCATCTAGTCCTTCATGAAGACTAATCCTTCTAGTACATCTAGTCCTTCATGAACTCACTCCAGGGAGATAGAACGACTAATCCTGAAAACTCCCTGAGGTGACGGGCTCGCCCGTTGTAGTTGACAACCCAAGTTAGTCCTTCATGAATAGCTTTAATAGCTTCTGATCGTGCACTCCAGCGTGTTTCAGACTCTCTCTTCACTGTTATCGGCATAGCTCTTTTTAATTCTTCCCAGCGACTTGTTGAGCGAGAAAAAAACAAGTATATGCTTTCAGCTGTTCCAAAAAACGAGATAACAACAGGATCCTGTTTAGCTGAGTGTACTCCTGCTAAGTTTAAGCTGTGGTTGTCACAGTTGATGAATAATGCTCTGTGGTTTCTGGCACATATTCGCTGTTGAAGACCAGATATATGCCCAGTCGTAACAGCAGCATTATCAAAACATTGGGACTGACAGTCGGCTAGAGGGATGTTATCAGATTCCAAATTTTCTACAATGACTTTTTCTGACGATGACTGAAAAGTTAGTTTAAATCGATCGTCATTTTGGCGCCCCCTAAGCTGTGGCGCCCAGGGACATATGTACCCCCCTGCCCCCCCCTAGCTACGCCTCTGCTGTGGGCACGCCTATAAATAGGCTGATATGATAATACTTATTGGAAAAGAGAGAATGGTTGATTCATCGGCGGACCGTATCATACTTACTTTCACATAAATAAGAGGTGGGCGAATAAATGACGTAAATTAAAGACGGTAGACGCCATGCAATTATACTTAACTACCTCCATCTCTTGTGGGAAATTTAAACAATGCAATTTCTTGTAATTGGCCCAACACCCATAATTTAGATTACAGCAATAAGACATGTCAAGCCAGGTTCAATAAACTCTGTAATTTAGTTATTTTTGTGGCGATTTCTCGTCTCTTCGATATTTAATCGTGATTTTTAATAAACATTGTCAATTATTTTAAGATAATTAAATTAGGTAATGGGATCGATTGCGAACTAACATCAGAAATTAGTTCATGTGAACGAGACAGGGCAATACGTTAGAGTGAAATGTGAAATGAACGGTTGTCACTTGTCCGCATTAAAACTACCCACCGATAATAAATCAGCTGAATCTAAGACGCCACGAAATGTGTTTAAACTTATTCGGATGGCTTTAAGTTCGGCAGGCAGTTTTGGTGCGGGAAAATCGACGATCGTTCATTTCATATTCCGCTCTAACGTATTGCTCTGTCTTATTAGGTTGAACTATGTGTCAATTTTAGTTCATGAAGACAGGCGATCGGGTCTAATATGAACTCGGGCGTTCGTTGGTGTATAATAAGTAATTGTCGACGTTGCAGTTACCTGTACAGAAACGACACGCATTTGTACGGCCGTTATTATCAACTTCATTGCTGGACGTCCCACTTCCCAGTAGACGTCATTTAATGGGACGCCATTACTTGCACTAACATGAATCTATAGTGATCCTTAGGTATCGACTTAAGTAATGCTCGAATACTTATTTTCATTCTATAGTCGAGCCAGTAATGCTTAACCCTTCAGGGACCATGGAACATACGTGTCCCATAATTAAAAAAAATCATTTTATACAATATTTTATATTTATACAATACTGCATTGTTAGTATTAGATACTTATACTAATCTTTAGTTCATAATGCGCACATATACCACTGATATTAGGTTAGTTTTAAGACATTGCCATGTGGCAATAAGCTCGTCTGTTTGTATTATGCTAAAGTGCAAATAGTAGTAGTAGTAAACGGAATGGGGGCTTGTTTACAGCCCTTAATGTCACCTGGATCTATAAGATCTATTGTAACTACTCGCTTTGTGGTTGAGTCAGTGGTCTGCTAGTAGCCCGGTACTGCTTACCAGTCTATGCAGATCACTGACCTTCAAGTTGGCCGTGACAAGTATTTGTCCATCGCCTCCTCGAATTCCTGTTATCTAAATCATTATAAAGAAAGAGATGACTCTTTATGAATCAGGTGGATCGATGGGTAGATACTTAACGCTAGCACACAATGCCCTAAAGTCTGTAGTGCCTACAAGCGTAGAAGCTGAGCGGGCGTTCTCCGCTGCCGGCTATCTTGCCAATAATATACGAAGTAGTTTGGCTTACGACACTTTGGGGAATGTTGTGTTTCTTGCGAAAACACTTCCAAAATGCAAAGTAAATTTATTTTCGTACTTGTTTTTTGTAATAAATATTTTTAAGTTTAAGCGTGCTATGTTTAACTACTCACTGATAACCACTTTTATCGAAAATGCGGGATCCCGTTATACCGGGATCCTGCGTCATTGAATTTTTTTTGATCACGCCTATACCGAGATCCCGCAAGGGCATGCGGGATTGGAAGCATATAGTATGTACAAACAATCGACGAACATATAAAACCCTTGGAGATCGACCAAGATTTTGTAATGCAACTCAACCTCAGACCTAAAATCTTTCTATAATCTGGCCGAATTTGAGGGCCATGATTTTTCAAATATTGTGCCCATTTAAATTACTTAAAAAAGTAGAGCCTTATTGTCTGATTATTTTATATGGTCTTATATCTGTACTTTTAGTTTAAAATGCATAACGTAGATTTCATTTCATTATTTAACATTTTACTGACAATTTGAATATTACGATAAATCATTTTACTACATATCTTTTCGAATTACTAACTACTTCAAATATTAGGCTTCTATTTCGATTATTTGTATTTATAGTTTGACAATCTAGTAGTTAATTCTTGACTACCTATGTATGTTCAGTAAAGAGTAGTAACGAAACTTACTTCATAACCCAATTATTTTGACACGTCCAAGAGCGGTCTTTAGCCGTTAATTGGACACGACGAAAATGTAATGTAAAGTAATATAAAACATTTGAACATCGCTGCGCTGTATGCCAGCAGCACTTGGATGAGGCCAAATTGAATATCATATTAGATTATATCATTTTCATCGGTGCAGTAACCGCGATGTTATGCCACAAGGACGACTCCGAGAGAATCGTGGGTTTCGTTGTAGAATGCTCAGGCTAGTATCGGTAATAGCGGCCGTAAGTATCGAGTGAATGGAATTCTATCGACCTTATTTCTAATGACTAGCTGCAAATTCCGTGCAATCGCATGCCGATCTGAGCGGTCTCTAAACACCAAGAGTGTTAAGATCAACTTAACAATTCAAGAATTATTTTCAAATATTGTTCAAATATTGTGCCCATTTAAATTACTTAAAAAATTAGAGCCTTATTGTCTGATTATTTTATATGGCCTTATATCTGTACTTTTAGTTTAAAATGCATAACGTAGATTTAATTTGATTATTTAACATTTTACTGACAATTTGAATATTACGATAAATAATTTTACTACGTATCTTTTCGAATTACTAACTAGGTACTTCAAATATTAGGCTTCTATTTTGATTAGTTATATTTATAGTTTGACAATCTAGTAGTTAATTCTTGACTACCTATGTATGTTCAGTAAAGAGTAGTAAAGAAACTTACTACATAACCCAATTATTTTGACACGTCCAAGAGCGGTCTTTAGCCGTCAATTGGACACGACGAAAATGTAATGTAATGTAATGTAAATGTAATGTATTAATTAACAAAACTCGGAATGCACGACTTAGTTCAGTATAGGCAATGAACATGTTACTGGGAGAATTGCATATGGAGCCATATGCAAAATCAATGGTATCAACCAAATTAATATATTATTTTAATAATATAATAATTATTTAAAATATTATTTTTATAATAAATTTTAATACAACACAAATTAATATACCGAGACAGTTCCCATCATTAAATCTTATCCCTGACAATTTTTATTATTATTATTATTTCCGTTGACTATTATATATATATATATATATATATATATATATATATATATATATATATATATATATATATATATATATATATATATATATATATATATATATATATATATATATATATATATATATATATATATATATATATATATATATATATATATATATATATATATATATATATATATATATATATATATATATATATATATATATATATATATATATATATATATATATATATATATATATATATATATATATATATATATATATATATATATATATATATATATATATATATATATATATATATATATATATATATATATATATATATATATATATATATATATATATATATATATATATATATATATATATATATATATATATATATATATATATATATATATATATATATATATATATATATATATATATATATATATATATATATATATATATATTTCTTTTCCTTTTTATTTTTTATTCATATTGCCGAATATATGTTATCTAAAAACTAGAGAGCTAGCTGCCCTGAAACAAGTCCTGGCACTTAGTTGGGCAGCAGCAGTACTTAAATGCTAATGCTCATATCGGCCGTGTTCAATTTTAATTTTAATTTTAATTATATATTTTTTTATTGATATGATTATTAGTGATACTTATGCACTATAAATAAATTGTTAAATTAATTAAATAAATAAATAAAATAAATGGTAAAATCAATGAATAAATGAATACTCGATATGCACGGGCATTTTTTGGTGGGTGAAGCAGTACAATAAAGAAAGCAACTTTTAATATTTTTTTTTTGGAAAAAAACATTTTTTTAAAATTTTAAAATTGGTAGAAGTTGACTGTTAAATAAAGGTTTGAGAAGCATTTGAGCGCGCTTAAGGCGACATGATACATAGGAACGACCATATCTGAATAATTTTAGTTTTATGAGTTCTTTGAAAAATATATGCATTATTTAAAAAAAGTTTCTAAGTGAATCCCTCGATAAGAAACCAATTTAAAATTCGGACTCAAAAATGTTGCTCATTGTCTTGGACATTAAGGCTTTAAACTAACCTTGAAAACTAAATTACAAATGTTTAAATCATTGTTTTAATATTGGGCCCGATTGCGTTTCTTCGTCAACTAAAATAGGAACTTAGTTCAAACGAAAGAGACAGAGCAATACGTTCATTTTCCCTCGCCAATACTACCTGCCGAACTTATAGACGCCCGAATTTGAACACATTTCGTGCGGTGTTGGATATAACTGCTTTATCTTCAGTGGGTAGTTTTAATGCGGAACAGTGACAACCGTTCATTTCACATTCCGCTCTGACGCACTGCTCCGTCTCGTTCACATGAACTAATTTCCGATTTTAGTTCAAGAAAAAAGCAATCGAGCCCATTATTTACATTAATATGTACTTTTTTTTGGTATACAGGTTTTTAGGCTTTAATGTTCAAATAGATTAATAGATAGAATTTTAATCACTTCGTGTTATATCTGTGTTGTAATCAGCCTTTATAATAAAATAATAGTTTCAAAAACTAAAACAACACGCTTTTGGAAGTACTGCGGTAATAAGCAAAAAATAATTAACCACTCTTATCATCACTGTTTACCCTGCATAGGACTTAGTGTAAGCCATGTTTGTAATTACCTTTTTCTAGCATTTGTTTAGGTACATACTATTTTATAACAATGCTAAGATAAGTTGTTCCAGAATTCCACTCCAAACTCTGGCACAATCCTTGCTACTCCCGTTACTTGACTACGCGGATATATGCTACCTTGACGCCCACGAAGTTCTCCTAGACAAATTAGAGCGCCCCGGCTCTAGAATGTCTGTGTTCGATATGTGTACGGGCTCAAAAAATACCACCATATTTCAGAGTTCCGTACTAAACTAAATTGGCTCAAGATACGCGAACATAGAGACCTGCATATTCTCTGCCTATTGCAGAAAATACTAAAAAAACCACTTATTCCGTCGTACCTAAAATCCGAATTCCGGGTGTTATCTTCTCACGGGCTGCCATTACGGTCTCAGTCAACGAATACTCTATGTATACCTCAGCATCACACGGCTTTCTTCACCTATTCCTTTGCTGTATATGCCGCAAGATTATGGAATACCCTGCCGTCCAATATACGGGATACCGTTAGTTCGAGTGCGTTTCGCTCCCGGCTGAAGCTATTCTGCTCTCAAAATAATATAAGCTGATCCTACGTATATATATTTTTTATTTTTTATTATGTAGGTATATGTATAATATGGATATTATGTATCATTTATATTATTATGCACTTTATGTATTGTATGTATATATGTATGTGTATGTGTATGTATGTGTATGTATATGTATTCTTTGAAGTCAATAAAAAATTAAAAAAAAATGTTCTGCCACAAACAAACTTAATTACTAGGTACCTGCTGGTGGGCTGGAGGATATTGCCGTTTATGGCAATAAGCCCGCCATTTGTACCCGTTCTGGTCAATAAAGAATTTTTATTATTATTATATTATTACTAATTCCAGTGTCAACCTTCCGGCTCCGTCATCAGACCCTGTAAATCATTCATGACCAGAGATCAACTCAAGCCGATTCCAACAAGCCCAAACACGACTCGGATACTTTGTTTTGTTATACAGTTCTTGTGACTACCTTTCGCCTCTATCATCAGAGCAGCTCATACCATATTATTGTATTGTCATCAGAACTACACACAATTGCCAAGTTTCATCTTGATACGACTATCAGAAAAGTTGAAATTCGACTTGCATTGATAGATTCATTAATGAAAGCGTGTTAAAAATGCGACAATATTGTGATATAAAATCGAAGACTATCGCGGTTGTTTGACATTATAAATAGGATAGAAAACGAATTTACTGCGTGAAATTTGTAGCACCCGACGTTTCGGTGACGTTGCAGCCGCCGTTGTCCAGGGTAGACGTCTACCCTGGACAACGTTGCAGCCGCCGTTGTCCAGGGTAGAGTCTACCCTGGACAACGGCGGCTGCAACGTCACCGAAACGTCGGGTGCTACAAATTTCACGCGGTAAATTCGTTTTCTATCCTATTTATAATATTGTGATAGATTTATAATATGAATACTATTTATTGTTTTGGAATATTAATTTCTAAAATGAAAACTTTTTATTTTTTATTATTTTATGGAAAAGATTTATAAAAAAAAAAATAATTGAATATTTTTATAATTCTATAATTTTGCAGAAGGCGCAAAATGGCTGAAAAAACGTACTAAGACATCAGACATCCTAGTGATCATAATAATAACCTAATAATCAATTATTAATCATATAATAACCTACATAATAAATACTTCTAGAAAACACTGATTATAATTACAGTCGCTACAGAGATTCAGTTACATACCTACATAGTAACAAAAAATGTACGAATAAAAAGCGCACGAAAATATACGAGTATTATCTAACCTTGGCAAGGAATGATAAATGAATAATGGTCAAGGTCTCGGGCCTAAATATAGTCGCTGCTAGCTCGGCAATAAATGACGCGGTTGGACCGAAGCACACACAAAAAATTGGGACGCCTTCAAGGCTAGCTATTGGCCATGAAGAAGAACAAAGGAAGGGAGGATGGGAAGGGGGAAGGGGAAAGTGGAAGGAGGAAAAGAGGGGAATGTAATGACATAGAAATAATAGAGCGGGGACTATAGAGCTCCTTAGACGGTAAAAATTACTTGTCAAGTATTTACGTGCTTGGCAAGCATGCTTGACGTGGTTTACGGGCTGCCTAGGCCTAGACGATCAAAATTGCTTGGCAAGCATTTACGTGCTTAACAAGCAACTCTTCACGCGGCTTAATATCAACCATTTATACCTTCATTTGCCGGCGCAGAATAATTCGCGTACTTGTCAAGCAGTTTTGACCGTCTAGGGATCCGTAAGCATGCTTATAAAAGCTTAATTTTTACACGACTGCCCAACAAAAACGTCTACACGCTTTAACCCATTTAGAAGTGGGCGGTATTGTTAGAATGGTTATGTTCCCGAGTGCCATAGGGTACATCAAGTAAGAAGTTGTCTAAATGTCCAAATGTCACATAAATTAACATAAATATATCGTGTTTCATGTCAAATGAAAGGTCTAATTGAGTACATTCCGGAAATATACATGTTACTATATGGATAAATACATAAACCACAAATATTTCATAAAAAAGCCGTAATAAAAATAATTATAAATACAATAATTCACTTTCTGTAACAGCAGCGGTGTTTTTTATTCTTTGTAATATATTTACTTGTTTCATTTGATGGCGCGGCGTCTCCGCACCGGGAGGGGATTGCAAACCGCAGGAAATATGCAAATATAGTTTTTTTTTTATATTTACTAAAAATACCAAATTTTGGAGTTTTATACCAGCAAGTCAAGTTAATTAGTCGTAATTGAAAATCTTTAAATAGTAGCGGTAGTTCTGTAGAATTTATTATCATTGATAAAAGAGTCATCAAATGTAAGCACTGCGTATATTATAACTTAGATATCTATATAAATGGTAGACATAATAAATTAATAGTTTAAAAAAACACTTAAAACACGCTTTTATAAATGCACGTTAAAACCACATCATCAGACCTTGAAACCTAATCGTGGTCAAAGTTCATTCCAAGACTTCTAACAAGTCCAAACACAGCTATGATACGATGTTCCATCATGAAGTTCCAGTTCATATCGTCCGACTTCATCATCAGATCAGTTCGACAGTACCATATTATTGTATTGTCATCAGAACTACATACAGCTGCCAATTTTCGTGACGCTACGATCCTTGGAAGATGGTTAAATTAGTTATCTTAGATTCCATTACATAGTTAGTTACATACAGGTCGACCTAATAAAAGCGTGTTAAAAAGTAATTAATCTCTGTAAATAATTGTTATACAACTATATTATTAAAATTGTACGTTTAGCTAAATCTTCAGCAAAGTAAACACTTCTAATGCTACCTGTTAACAAGTAGAAGCACGAAAAATTCACATGCTTGACAATCAATTTTGACCGTCTAGGGAAACCTTCACACCAAGCCTGCTTGCCAAGCATTTACACTTATTTGCATTTTAGTCACCACAGAGTGACCCAACCTCTTCAGAGCTTGCGCAAAAACAGAAACGGTGCTGGCTGTATTCGGAGCAGTGCGGTGCTGACCTTGCTCAACTCTGATATCCGCGAAACCAATGAAGCGCCTCTTTGATTTTGTAAATTAGTGAACCACTTAGCTACTATTTGGAAAAATGACAAAAAGGCAACTCATATTACATATTATTCATACTGATACTCATATTCGTACTCATATTCATATTATTCATACTCATACTCATATTATATATTATTCATAGATACCTACTAATTTAACTCAAATACGAAATATTATGCGTAAGTAAGTAAATGTTGCTTGCTATTTTCCTCTCGTTTCCAAGCTGGTCGGTTATCGCGATTTATCTCGGGTTTGATATTTATAACATTAAAATAAAATAGGAGAAATTATTCAGCAAACAATAAAAAATACCGTCAAATGATTATTGGCACGTTTATATACTTCGCTGGTAAGGCCATCAATTCCTGAGGATGTAGATTGCTTAAGTGACGTAATGATTTTAGCCACCTCAACGGTCGTTGTAGGGGTCAATAGAAAAGAAATTGAGGAATCTGAAGGCGTGGATCCGGTAGATGCCCTCCCATTACTTGCATAGTTATCATGAGATATTTTTTTTGCCAGTAATTCGCCTACATTAGCAAAATGCGTGTTTACTATATTAGCCATTTCATATGGATTATCTGCGGATGTAATAATACGATTGTCTATATTTAACTTTCCAATTGTATGCTTAGAATTCGAGATACTAGCTGCTTCTTTTATAAGTTGCCACACCTTTTTTGTGTCATTGCTGTTCTCAGCAATTTTAGTTTTATAATAATCCTCTTTAGTCTTTTTTATCAAATGCTTGCATAAGTTCCTATACCTTAAGAAATTACCCTTTAAAACCAAGTCGTCAGGATTATTTTTCGATACTAAATGCATTTTATCGCGTCGTCGGATACAAAATAAAAGCCCATCAGTGATCCACGGTTTCAATTTTTTATGTTTATGTGATATTTTGTGATGCTGAGTACGAGTGTTATGTTTCGTCATTGTTGTGAGAGTTGTTATAAAAAAATCAGTAGCAACATCGACTTTAGTAGCACTATGGACTGGCGACCAGTCAACCTGTGCCAAATTATTACACAAACTATCAAAATCTACACTATGTTTTTTTATTTCTATATTTTTATTATGCGTTTCAGTTTTACATTCTGACAATTTTAGTAAAATCGGGTAGTGGTCAGTAATAGCAGTTTCAAATATGACAGCAGCGGATCTTTTTTTTGTTCGATAATTAGGTCTATCTAGTTGTAGGTATTTTTTATCCTGTACCTACAAATTTCGTTCTGATATTAATTTATTATCTTATAAACTCTACATTTCAATCTTTTCCCATTAAATTAAAAAAATGCAGTAGAAAAAAAATTCTCTTTCAAACATACCATAATTTATTGAGTAAAGCTTTTATTTTATGGTATTACTGATAATTCTTAATTTCCCATTTATAATTTCAACCATGACTTGAGAACTGCAGACTGCTTATCCATGATCTCCTTGTAATCTGCTATATCCTTCTTGCAGTCGGCATACCATCTATCATATAAAAAAAAATATGTACATATTGGGCTCGATTGCGTTTCGTCGTGAACTAAAACGTGTGAACGAGACAGGGCAATATGCTTGAGCGGAATGTCAAATGAACGGTTGTCACTTTTTCGCATTAAAACTACCCACAAAAGATAAAGCATCTGAATCTAACACCGCACGAAATGCGTTCAAATTTATTCGGACGAGTATAGCTCGACAGGTAGTTTTTATCGACGATTGTTCGTTTCATATTCCGCTTTAACGTATTGCTCTATCTCGTTCCCTTGAACTAATTTCAGATTTAGTTCACAGAGAAACGCAATCGGGCCCATTGGTGGCATATCGCACGTCACATAGAAAAGTGATACAACTGAAAATTTGGTGATTTTGAGTTAATAGTGTAGTTAGATTCACAAGGTTCGATTCAATAGGTTTTTCCAATAAGGGCGGGTCGATGTTGACAGTCTGTAATAAAACAAGCTGTGTGTGAGGTATTAAAGAAATTCTTTTTTAAAGAAAGACCCTTGTATGTCTTATAAATAGGATAGAAAACGAATTTACCGCGTGAAATTTGTAGGACCCGACGTTTCGGTGACGTTGCAGCCGCCGTTGTCTAGGGTAGACTGAAGAGCTGTCAGTCCGTTGTTTTGCGGGTAGGCCGCAAACCCCTGCCGCCATTGCGTAGGTTATAACGGTGGTGGGGGGCCGGGCTCGGAGCGCGGGAATTTTTAAAATCCGTCTTGCACACAACACTCACTGTATCCTGTTTTACGTCTTTGCGTTCGGCGTTCGGCGGCGGGAACATTTTAAGAAGAGGGTTCCACGTAGAAGAGAGTTTGTAGCCGTCATCTCTATTGAAGTTCGGAGTTCTTCTTATTTCAATGGCTTCCCGGATCATGCGAGGAAAGTAGAATTGTTCCTTGGATAGAACAATGGGATTTTGAAACTGCATCCAGTGGTTACTTCCGCTATCCAATATATGTTCGCAGATTGCCGATTTTTCTCGCTGAACGTTTTTAACAGCTTTGATGTGTTCTGTCAGTCGTGTGGCTATGGGCCGTTTCGTTTGTCCAACGTAGGCTAGACCGCAGCTGCATTCGACTTTATACACACCCGGGGTTTGCAGTGGTATTACATCCTTTACAGGCCTCAATAATCGAGCTATATTTTGGGTCGGTTTGTATGTCATTATGTATGGAATATAACATCGCTCAAATGTCCGCCGCGGCTTCGCACGGTGGCATGGATCCGAGAGGTCCAATTTTCAATGACTGCCGCATAGATCCGGATGAATTTGAGCGATGGCCTGGGTTATGTTGACTTTGAGAGCAGTGGTCGATTGGGGCTTATTGGCATTGACTGGCGACTTCAGAAAACCCCACAAGGAAACGTCTAGCGGGGTCAAATCGCACAATCTTGCTGGCCATTTTTTTTTGTTACTCACAGGAAGCCTTTTTGTGGAACCCGCCTTGTTGCCTATTGGCACCGTCTTCTAGGTGGGCATTTATAGCATCACGCAGTCAAACACTCGGGCGGTCACTCATCCAAGTATTGACCGCGCCCAACGCTGCTTAACTTCGGAAACAACGAGGAGAATCGGTGTCAACGTGGCTATGGACGCTACACATTTCACGTCACCTCCGCGAGAGATAACCATGCACTAACGAACACTAATTTCGATAATAAAGTGTTAACGTGCTGCTCAATCGTGTAACTTGCCATGGTGATTTGGAATCAGTAACAGAATAATAAACAATATACCATAGACAATAAACTTCAGGTCCTCATATTGAATTATTAGCTGGAAGATTTAACTCGGCAGCATTTGCGGTACGTCAAATAAGGCAACTAACTGATGAAGCTACTGCCAGAACTGTCTATTTCAGCTACTTCCACAGTATAATGTCGTATGGGATTTTGCTCTGGGGCCGCGCAGCCGATATGCAAATGATATTTACTTTGCAGAAAAGAGCCATACGATCCATTTATTGTTTAAACTCCCGAGAAATAGAAAGCTAAAAGAGAAATTTAAAGAGATCAGTATTCTGACGGTTTTAGTCAGTACATATTCGATAACATAATGTATGTTCGTAAAAACTTGCACAGTTTCCGTAGGTTGGGTGACATTCACAATAGGAATATCAGGTTCAAAAATAAACTAGCCAATACGGGCTCTAGGTTAGCAAATGTGAGTAAATCTTTCATTGGAGACGGTGTTCGCTTTTATAAAACTTTGCCTCAGGAACTAACCCTTTTACCAGACACTAAAATTAGAAAAAATGTTAAAGATACTTTGTGCTCTAAAGGCTATTATAAAATTGAAGATTTTTTAAGCCATACATTGGTCTGGTCAAGTCGTTTTTATGTAACATAGCTATTAAAACCATTTGTAAAGGGTTATTATTATTATTATTATTACTATTACGTAAAGCCATTGATTATATAGTGTAGTAATCAATGGTAAAGCCTACAAGCAAGACATAATTGTCTAGAAACATAAAACGTTCCGAAAGTACTGTAAGTCTACTTCGAAAAAAAAATCTATCTATCTATCTAAACAACAGATTTGACAAACGCTGCCAAAACAACATGGCCGCCAGAGACTGTTAACATCGACCCGCCCTTATTTAAAAACCTTATCATATAAGACAGAAAAGAGTAAGATTTGTATTTTAAAGTTCATCCATTGGGGAGTGGTAGTGTCACTTTTCCCTTTTATTGTAATTTACTCAATTCTTTACAATGTCATTCTAAGTTGGTACGGGATGGTTGTGCGTTCGGTTTGTAGAAAGTTGACACTGTTTATGCTAATAGGAGGAGATTGCCAGTTCTGCTTATAGAAATGTGTTTTTATGTTGTTAGTTTCTTCTTTGAGAAAATCAGTACGATATGACTTTTTTTTCATGGTCATGAATGAAAATGTGTCCTTATTTATCATCAATTGCAGCGTATCAATTTCAAATTAACTACCATGTTCCTGTTGCGTACAAATATTTTTTTACTACAGTATGTATTGTTTACTCACTCATGTATGTGTTGGTTTTTGTTATTTTTTTTCTTTAAAACATTGATTTTGCTTACAAAAATAATAGGAACCGAATGGCAAAACCTTAACCCCATGCTTATTTTATTCTGTCACCCAACTGGGATAGCCCGTTCTAGGGTGGCCCGTTCTGGGGAGCGTTTTAAGCTGAGTGTCAATAATTACATGTCAACATGACAACAACAACAATGACATGCCAAATTACAACTTTTAACATATTATTAGATTATAATATTTTTTCTTATTATTATTAATAAAAATAGTAAAATACTCATATTCTTTTTATTTTTATCTTTAATAATTGGTATTTTTTTCAATATCTGATATTTAAAGAAATAAAGTGACAAAACTAGCACAAAATATGGAATATTTTAATGGAACATCAAACGGCATTTCCCGGATTCTTACCAGATTATCAGGGTTATTTATAAAGTTACACATTAATTATTATGAACACCACGTCGTATGGATTTTCCCCTTTTTGCAGCAGAATGTGGGATCGAGTGGACTCTGTCGTACAATTGCTAATCTGTATGTATACCTCTTCATACAGTGTTGGGCAAATTGTAATATTTACTAATAATTCGAGCTTTTGGCTAGTGCAAAATATTTTATTTTTGATTTTACTTTCTCCGGAAAAATTACATTTTCGACTTGTGTCAGTTTACTATGTGATGTGCGATATGGTATATTGGTATTTTAAATTTATATTATGTACATATGAAATTAGTTACCTTATAAGGTTTTGGTACTTAGAGACATCCAATCCACCTGCGACGATGACATTGTTCATTGTTGTGCCAATAATGATGTCGGCTAGAGTAACATTTGGTCCGGCAATCCATTTATTTCCTTCCAAAAATGTGTTGACGAAACCCACAGCCTCGTAGAGCTTTTCCAGTTTTGCTGGCTCACCAGGTAATTTGTTCATCCATTGTGGGAACTGAAAAAATCAGCAATGATATGATAGTGCTAAAAAGCGACACTTGATGATATTATATTTTACCATCTACTCAAATCCAAATATGTCACAAACTTCCAAAAATACTATGATATTTTCATATCAGCATTGACTACATATAAATTAGACTACTCAATGCCTTAGTACGTTTTGCAAACTCTTCTGCGACGGCAATATGCAGGTGGCGTTGTTAGCATTGTCCAGCAAAACTAACAGCAATTTATTTGTCCGTCTATAATAACATTGATAATAATATTTTTTTCATTAACGACTGATTGATTATAAAAACACGGTATTTAACCAATGATAACAATAATAACATTAAATTATTAGTGCCTCTTATTGCATTTTTTTAACAGGTCGATTACATTACAGAAATATTAAAACTACATACCTAAGCTTGTTTGTCCACACAATGATAAAAATAAAATAAATGAAGAAGAATAAAAATAATTTAATGAAATAAATAGAGCATACTAAATATAATTGAAATAGTCATTCAATAAAAAATTAAATAGTCCTGAGAAAGATATAGTCATAATGAGTATAGCTATATATAATCAGTTAAAAATAATAATTCCATCAATAAAAGCATGAATAAAAAAAATAAATAGCAAAAAATTGCAATCGGTCGGCTGGCAGGTGGGTAAATCGGTCGGTCGGTCGGTCGGTCAGTCTGTCGGTCGTTCGGACCGGGCGACCGACCGACCGACCGATCGACGGATCGACCGACCGACCGACCGACCGTCCGAGCACTGTATGAAGTGATGATAGTCCTATCCAACATGATGCAAAACATGATTCTAGTTGATTCAACATGTTTAAAGTTGACAGCAGTCGAGAATTTAATCAACATTTTTAGTCATGATTACGATTGAAACTAAGCAAACGCTAGTCACGATTGACAACTAAACTAATCAATCATTAGTCATTAAGCACGATTAATATATTCAATCGTTAGTCATCAATCGTTAGTCTGACTAAATTTTGCCCAACACTACCCGCGGGTCTATTTGGCGGCAAAGATATACATACTGATTAGCAATTGTACGTAAGGGTCCACTTGATCCCACATTTTGCTGCAAAAGTGGAAAATCCGTGTAACGTGATATGGCGTTCTGTAGCAGCACGTGCATTGAAAGACGACGTGATATGACGTCTGTCCGTCAAAGTAATTAAAATTAAGAATATCCTACTAGGTGTTCATAATAATTAATGTGTAACTAATCTGCTAAAATTCCGGGAAATGCCGTTTCCTGTTCCATTAAAATGAATTAGACTAATTAATACCTAACACAGTTCACACAATTAGTAGATTGCCACAATAATGATATTCTACTATTATTGATAATACCAATATTTTATTGATAAATTTGACTATTAGGCGATGAGACTTCTAAAGGATGTAAAATCAGTGCAAATCCCGGGTGTATATAAGGTCGAGTGCTGATGTGGTTGGCTTACGTTGGACAAACAGTGACCCATAGCGACTCCACTGATTGAACACATGTTAAATGTGTGAAACGCTGTTAAGGCGCGGTCTTATCGCAAATCACCAATTAGTACCATTTTTGAACGTCTAGTGCGACGTGACAAAATTAATTACAAAGCTGAAAAAAATACCGTAGATTGAAAAAGAAACTAAAAAGACTTATAAATGAATAGAATTTTAAAAAGTAGTCTAGTTTTTCAACAACAAAATGCACAAATAATCCCCCTATAAAAACTTTGACATTGAAATTCTCTCAATTTTTTAAGCCACAACATTTTATTTTTACGAAATAAATAGCTTGACTGGAGTTTCAAATTTATATCAAGCCACTTTTTTAATTTGGTTTGTAAATTTTGAAATACACCAAAAATTGTAATTATATAAGGTACAAAAATTGTAATTATATTAAACGTTCAGCGAGAAAATCGGATATCTGGCAACACATATTGGATAGCGAAACGAACCACTGGACGAGCTTTCTAAATCAAAGTGTACTATTTGAAGAACAATTTTACATTCCTTCCCTGAAAGTTTTTAATGGCTCCGTGCAGCTTAGGCCTTTCTGTGTTTTCTTAGGTCGATCCGACCCACGGCTCAGCTCCTATCCGATTGCCTCCTTGAAGAGGAACCTGGAAGTGCCGCTGTGGATTTTGCCTGCGGCTGTAACCTGCAGTCGCAGACAGTTGGGATCGGAGGTGCGGATCCGAGGGAACACCTCGGATGGAACTGGTCAGTTTGCACACCGGGCGTCAGTTAGTCGTTTGCCTAGAGTGTAGAATGAATTCGCTCTTCTGTATTTAAGTTTCGAAGGACAGTGACGATCATTTTGATTTAGACCGCTTAGCCCGGCTCAACGGATTCGGAGCACTTACGAAATATTCAGAGAAGCTCTTGTGTAGTGTGCCCATGTCGAAATACATTCTCTGGTCGACGACAGCTCTTGCATGAGGGTCTTTCGGATAGAGTTTGTCCTCTTTTCCATATTTGTTGACCAGGTAGGCCATAATAGCCCTCGTTTCCCACACGGAGAATCCGTTGTCCACCAATGTGGGAATGGTGTGTTGTGGGTTGATCTACAATAAAAAATAAAACTTTTAAAATATCAGCTTTGGAAACATGGGCCAAGTTTCAAATAGTTTCAAATAGGTAGGTACTTTCTAATATGCCCCGTATAATGCACTCATATGGGAAAATCGTAAATTGCTTAAATGGTATGCTTCTAAGTGAATCACAATTCAAGCAACTCGCCTCTGCAAAAATAACGGACTAAAAAAAACAAACTGAAATTAAAATAAGATAGTGTATAACAATCTAGGTAAATTAATAATAAGTAGAAATCGTTTTTAGATTTACATCAAATTACTGAATGTAATATTATCTCTAGTACGCAAGACTTACGTAAATCTGTTGTTTTTTCAAATAAAGAGAATTTTTTAAAAATAAATGGAAACCTTTTCCTCTCTACAATATTTACCTTCAGAAATTCCGGTGTCATCTGTTCTTTCTTCATCAAGTTAGTTTCGATTAAGTTGAGCTCTATCCCCAGAGCTTTGGCTGTTAGCTGAATCGCGCAGCATTGCGATGATCCAGGCATATAATATAGATCAATACCCATTTTGGTAAAGGATTTGGCGCTTCACTAAAACGAATAAAAAATAACCTGAAAATATATTATGACTGAATAATAATAATAAATAATAATAAACTCTTTACTTGCGCATAAAAATAAAATACAAAATGCACGTGGCATCTTGCAACTAACCTAATCATTAAACTAACCTAACCTAATCAGTGCAATCAGTACATACGCGTTGTGGAAATAAAGATTATTAAAATAATAAGTTTGTCTGCATAAAACACAAACTATATTTAGAACTTTTATTATTATTATTTTTTTTATTATTAATATTTTTTATTTTATTCTGAAGACCACATTTTAGGGCAATTTAGTGTCATTAGCTTTTTACTAAAACTTGTACATTTGTAGGCAACCAAGCAATCAAGCAAACTTGATTGTAATATTGGAGTCCTGTCCACCCTAGAACGGGCTAGTCCCAGTTGGGTGACAGAAACAAATAAGCAAAAGGTTAAGGTTTTGCCATTCGGTTCCTGTTATTTTTGTAAGCTAATCAATGTTTATAGTAATTAATTCTTAAATAAATAAATAAATAAACTAAGAATGCACGAGTAGAGGAATATAAAAGAGGAAGAAGGGAGAAAGGGAAGAACTGGTTACTGCTTAGAAAATAGTGCTTTTTGAGGTGGGTCTTGAATGAATCTAAAGAAGGTGAGTTTAGTATATTTACTGGGAGATAATTCCAGAGTCTGGCACCATGGACACAGAAAGAGTAGGAGTAGAAATCGGTATTATGACAAGGAATTTTGAGTAAATTGTTAGAGGCTGAACGAAGCACAAGACCGCGGGAACTTAAATCAATGTTTCGAAAAGCTCGTGGAGATAGGATGGTGATGATTGGAGGAGTACACGATAGAGAAAAGTATATGATTTTTCTCCTTAGGCGGGCTGGCAAACAACGTTATAGACTGCTGTTAAGCAACTGAATATCCTAAGGTCACTTGTCCACCACACGTATTTTTTATCGTACGGCGCGTTAGCCGCGCCCTAGAAAAGACGTGCGCTGATGTCCACGGCACAGTTTTTACACCGTACGACGCGTTAAGTACATCCATTTTGTAAACAACATTCAAGGTCAAAATAATTGTCCGCCGTGAAATCTTCCGGTGCCGTGGACAAACTCTCGTTGCCAAACAACACTGATACAATTTGCGCCATGCGTAAACGCGACGCGCCGAGGGCAGACGGCGGCGCCGTGTCGTTTTACCCCCGTGTCAATCAACAAGCTTTCAGTGAACCATACACTGTCGACCGTGCCTCCTGGCGGGTTTGCATCCCGGCGCTACCGGACGGTTTGCGCACCGTTCAGCGTTGCCAAACGGTTGTGCACTCCAAGTAGTTGCTGAAGTCTGGGCACTATAGTAATATACTGTTTCCTAAGCAGCGAGGGCGGATGTCGACTTGTTGTCATGCCACTCTTGAAATGACCTTGGGCCACTCGAACCCTTGTGGCACTACGGGCAAAGAACGCCCAGGTCCGCGATAAATTCAAACTGAATTACCGCTGTAATACTACAGATAGAGGCCGCGTAAGCGACTTCGGACCCGTATCAGTCGGGAGGATGGAGGCATCCTGAAAGAGATATCCTACCAAAACTGGTAGTTAGAGGCGAGGCTGCTCGCTGGGTACCTTTCCTGGTACCTCGCCTTAAGGCGCTAGTCTCTAACGGCCTGTTTACGAGCTAGACAGTAGATTGTCTTGTCTCTAAGTCTTCTACGCTCATCCCACGGCTGAAAGAACGGTCACATATCGTTATACCAGCCTGGGGTTACGGGTTCGCCCGTAGTAGTCCACACCGCCCTTCTGTCGACCGTACCTATACACGGTGAATTAACCGTAGGTTTTCACGGTGAAAAAACATGTGTGGAAAAAGGCCTAACGTTATATACAAACAGTATCATATTTATGAAATTATAAATGGTAAATATTAAAGATACTTCAATAAGATAACTCGTAATATGGATAGAAAAAAAAACAATCAAATTGCTCTAATACCTTATATTCCTCTAAGTACCAAGTACTTCCAATACCTATACTGTCCACACAAGCAATACATTAATGGTTTAAAAAAAAACACTAAAAACACGCTTTTGGGCTATGATACGATATTCACATACACACGGCTATGATACGATATTCCATCATGGAATGCCAGTGCCTATCTTCCGGCTTCATCATCAGACCTTGAAATCTAATCGTGGTCAAAGTTCAAGACGTGGTCAAGACTTTTCTAACAAGTCCAACACAGCTATGATACGATGTTCCATCATGAAGTTCCAGTTAATATCTTCCGACTCCACCATGAGATCAGTTCGTCAGTACCATATTATTGTATTGTCATCAGAACTACATACAGCTGCCAATTTTCATGACGCTACGATCCTTGGAAGATGGTTATATTAGTTTTCTTAGATTCCATTAGATAGTTAGTTACATACAGGTCGACCTAATAAAAGCGTGTTAAAAATGCTTTATTTCAACAAGAAACTAGTACCAAGATAAGGCCCGAGGGCACCATACCACACAACGTAAAAGGACAGATCCCGGCTCAAGATTCAGATTGATATGACTCCCCCGATCCAGCCAAGAAGCATATTATGTATGTAGGTATATGGAAAAAATCTCCAAGTTAGCGAATTTCCGCAGCGGACTGTCGCCTTCAAGGCCGGTAGGTTTAGGAGGATGTCCTCTCTGTGTCCACATCATTCTTACTTTGAAATGTAAAAGCAGCAAAGCAAAACTAAGTGAGTAAAAAGGCAAATCGTGAAACATGCCTGTGTTAAAATTGCGCAGCTATGACGTCCACGCGATGACAGATCTAAAGATCGGACGCTTCTAGAAGGAATTTAAATAAAAAAAAATATATCCTTACTCATAAAGCGTTTAAAATGTAAACAACCAGTTCTAAACGATAATATATTACTTAGGTGATCGACAAAGAAAAATATAAATAAAGCATGAAATAGTGTGAGAGCAAGATCTCTACTACTTATCAAAAGTTAAGAGTTTTTATAATTTAATAATGGTAATTACAAATCTTTGTATTTTTTTGCAATTTGACTTAGTTTAATCCACATTTATGCATCACCTATTGAAATACTTTGAATAATCGTAAATCATTAAAAAATAAATTGCGCATACGAAGTTCGTACTGATGTAAAAAAAATAATCAGCTTACCAACGTATAATCAAAATCAAGGCCGCTCTAAGTGCCGTGCGTCTACCTGGAGCACAGCTGCCGAAATGATGAGCAAACAATGTATTACCACAATTAATGATATATTCCGGAAATCATTTTCTATGTAATAGGCTATTATTGTTATTTATGCACTATTTTTATTACTAAGCACCCGTCAAGTGGGTAATTCTGTACATGAAACGAATGAAATTTTTTTTAGGTGTTTTATATTGACAGAAATTTTATAAATAATTAAAATTACATTTTCCTAGTACACCAGCACCATATGTCCCGGAGTCTGGCCTGCTGACTCTACCTTAGCATTCTATGGCGCAAATACTGTCTGATCTGAAAGTATCAGCTTTCACAAAACTCTTGCACGTTTTTGTCGCTGCCTCTTGAACCATATGTATGTATGAAATGGTCATCGAATCATGACAGACTAACCATGCATCAAATATTAGAAATAATAGTTTAATAAAACTTAGATGCACAAATTATTAACATACTTTTAAACATGTATGTTGAGTAGGTATATTTTAACATTGAACTAACTACCAAAAATTATTTGACTTTGACGATGAATTGTACTTTTTTTACTAGGTATTTTTATATTAAATCCTATATTACTTAACATATATTAAATATTAATGACTGTTTCTTTCTTTTCTGACATATAACTTTATTTATATTATTTAATACAATTTTATATTGTATTTATTGCCGATTATATGATGGAATTGCATTTTATTTATTATATAATTTTTTAATATTTTTTTATTATTTTTATTTGTTTACATTTTCTTTTTGAAGACTTTTAGGGAAATTTAGTGTTATTAGCTTTTTACTAAAACTTGTACATTTGTAAGCAATCAAGCAAACTTGATTGTAATATTAGAGTCCTGTCCACCCTAGAACGGGCTAGTCCCAGTTGGGTGACAGAAACAAATAAGCAAAAGGTTGAGGTTTTGCCATTCGGTTCCTGTTATTTTTGTAAGCTAATCAATGTTTTATAGTAATTTATTCCCAAAATAAATAAATATTTGAAAGCATATACTTCCACATTAATCGCATTTTTATCAAAATGCCGTTCTGATGATAGGATCCATGGGAAATTGAAGGAACGCCTCAAATATTATCATACGAAGTTCAAAATTTACACATTAGTTCAGTTACGAGGACAACGCATTTTTTATGGTAAGCATAACCTAATTCTACAGTTAAGAGTTTCAAGGCGATAGGTGAGGGCAGCAAACCCCGCCCACCGCCCGGGCAGTTATAACGACGAGGGTCGTCTTGTCTGCCCGGGATGTCATGCTACGACAACCCTGCGCGTACCAGAAGGGTAAAACGCGCAGGGGGTGAAATAGGGTAAACCACCCCCCCGTACCGCCCCGAGAACCCATTTATTCGAAAAATAGAAGGTATTTACAAAGAAAAAATAAAAATTTACAAAATATTACAAAATCTACCGAAAAAAAAACAACAATAGCGTAAATTTAGGAGCCGGTAAGCGGGGTAGAGGACGCTCTAGAACAATGAAGGTGAAGGCGCACTGTCCGTGGGCAGGTCTCGGAGCAGCCACGGGGGGGAGAAATCCCTGGATCCTGCAAAGAACGAAACGCCCCTCGGGGCGGTAAAGAGACGGACACAAAGACGGGCACTTCGGGCTGTAAGTAGCCGCCGAATCACGCCACCAAGGAAGAGGGTACCCCCTGGGGGGTATCCTGAAGCCTCATGCTTTCCTAAGAAGCCACCCAGTGCTCCACAAACTCGCCAAACGACTGGAAGCAGCTCCTAACTTAATTCTACACCCAGGGTTGGCTCCCGACGAGGGACCTTCTCAACGGTCAACAGCCCAGACAGGAAATGTTGTATACGCATTCAGTTATGATAGCCCGTTCTAAGTTTCACCATGACATGGCAGCTACACTTTAAAAAAAAAATGGAATCGATATTTTTTGTTAAAATTTTGTATTATTAGTATTCAGTATTCAGTATTTCAGTATTTCAGTATTTCAGTAGTTTGTATTGTGGACTTTAATTGTTTTTAAATAATTGACAAAATTTTATCTAATCGTCTGCTTTTTAAGCAGATGTTCAAAGTGACATTTCCTAATATATTCAAATAGCTCATTCGTAACGAGTCTGTTTTGTCCCCCATTAAACGGTTCAGCGTTCGTAATTGACAATAGCATGTGTAACTCAACACTCCATAAAGGGATGTATTCTGTTCGATGATATAGGCCTCTACGATATTTTTACTGTTACTCTGACTGACTGTTGAAATGTGTACCTCGAAATATCCGTTTTATGTACGAATTGAGAAAATTTTATCTTATCAATTAGTAGGTACCTACTGAAGTAGACTACACCGGCTAATGCCCAAGGGGGGGGGGGGGGGTCATGTCTTTGTGTTCTTGGCATACATTTGATTATAATTTCTCCCAAGTTTCATAAGTTCCCTAATGTCGTTATTGATCCAGTGTGTATGTTCTTGGCGTATTGTACTGCGGGTCGAATAGGCGTAAAAATGTCAAAGTGGACATGTTTGTGAAGACATTGTTAAAGAAGCAAACGCAAGGAGACAGTCTACTATTGCCCAGATTGGAACGTACCACTATGCTACTATCCATGTTTCAAAAAATTCCACACAAACAAAGAGTTATTGTCTATGTATTACCTACGTATGATTACTTTATGTACAACTATTTTGTTTAACAAAAATGCCCTATTTAAATTAAATAATTTCCAGAACTTATCATAACATTTCATTAATTTTCATTTTTTACCCGGAAGATTTAAAAGTTAGTCTAATAAATGCAAAACAAATGGTTTCTAGACCAAATCAGGTTATTTTTTTATAGCCGTTACAATAATGACAAAAAAAAACACCCGCACTCAACGTAGGCACGCGCCTGTAAAAACGCGTTATCGGCCGCTGTTAGTGTCAAATTGTTTAGATTTTCGTCATGAGATGAATGCTTTACCAAAATGATATTAGAAGAGCCCCCAGCATCGCTTCGTTCAAGGCCAGGCTCAAGGAGCATATAACCCTAGAATCCATAAATTAACCAACCCACCTCTTCCCCCTCCTTTTTCGCTTCCCTTCCCTTCCTTCTTCTCCTTCCTTTCCTATATACGTCCTTATTAAATTTTTGTCATTTGTTTAACTTTTTTTTATTTTCTGTTTCTTTCTAGTTTCTGTTTGTTTCTTTTTTATCACTTGTATTTTTATTGCTCTTTTACGTAGCCAACGTAATAAATATGTTATAATCTCAAGCTATAGGTTAGCTGATAGACATTGCCGCAAGGCAATAAGCTCGCCTTTTTTAATTAAAATAAAGAGTTTTTTGTTATTATTTTATTATTATTATGAGAATTTCCTTGCAGACAGAATATTTGATAAATGCTCAATTAATGACACACCATCAATCCGATCAAGTGGCATGTATTCAATCAATGTGAGTAATAAGTGGATAACATACTGTTGGATATATAGTTATTGATAATAACGTCAATTAATGATATATCATATCAGTAACTTGTGTCTTCGTAGATACTCATTGAGACATCCGTAAAGAATTCGGGCTTCGTTCGACATATCTAATCTTTTATCTAATTATCGTATCGAGAGTTTGCTACATCTGATAGGTTAACGTATTCTTAAGTGGCTTAACATATCGTCTTTAATTATTTATGTAATAATAAAATACTTTCACAGTTTGTTCGCTTCAGAATCCTGAAGAGCGGGGCTCCACATTATCTCTCTTAAAGTTTGATCGATATTATATGTTATCGACAACAGTGTTTTCTTTTCTCACTCTTTCGTAATACATACTAGTATGTACAACACATGTGATACGGTTTTGGAATGCTAGGATGCCTGAAATTACCATTAATAGGTATATTATAACGAGACTTGAACCTGTTCTCTAATCCTACCTCCAGACTCGCTTCCGTCCTAAAGTATTGTCTGATTATTAAATTAAATTTAAAGAAATTTACAAATAATATTACAATTTTCAATTTAAAATATAAAATTAAATATTTTGTAACAAAATTCTTAATCCATAGCAATAAATTGAACTCAATTTTTAAATAATGTTTATTTTAAGGTGTCGAACAACCAAGCCAAAGTTGTGCTTAAGCGGACATTCTAAAAACATCGATTGACATTGATCGATTGACATCGATAGCAAATGTTATGTAACATCAATAAGTAATTTTATTTAATACATAGCATAAAATAATAAATATAAAATTTCAGCACTGAAAAATACAAAATCACAGTTAAAAATAGTCATTGGTATAAATTAGCTATAAAACAATTACAATATAGAATATTCGCAATAGAGTTATTCATTAAAGAATTTAATCTATTTCTTATACAACACATTTTAAAAACAAACAATCTTTTCTAAAAATGATAGAAGTATGAAAAAATTGTACGGTAATTGTTGTGAAAAGAAAGAATAACGTAACAATATATACCACACAATTATTAACAACAACCTTAGGAGGATAAAACTTAGAAATAAGGATACTAACAAGTAAAAATATTTAAAAGAATTAAAAACTCGACTGCCGTTACAGAAAGTGAACTATTTTATATATAAATATTTTTAATACGATTATTTTATGAAATATTTATGGTTTACTTTTTTATCTATATAGATACTTGTATATTTCCGGAATGTACTAAATCAGACCTTTTATTTGATTTTAAAAACTATATATTTATATTAATTTATTGATTTTTTTACATTTGGAAATTTAGACATCTATTTACTTGATATTTGTACAGTTTACTTACCCTATGCCACTCGTGATGACATAACTATTCTAATAATACTACACACTACTAAACCGGTTTAAGCGTTTAGAATGGTGGAATAAAGAAACGGAAAACATACAAATATTCCACGAAGCTCTACTCCACAGTCCTCGCAGAACAGTCTCGACTTCGGGCACACCGTTGCAATCTTAGAAATGGGTTGGATCAACAGCACGCTTTGTCCTGTCCACAATTTTGTTGAGAAATGGTCGACAGGTTACGTCTTGTCGAGGCACCGGGAAAGGTAACCAGCGGCAGCCTCACCCCGTAACTACCAGTTTTGGCAGGATATCTTCGTCTAGAATTAACCTTCAGGATACCTCCGTCCTCCCGGCTGGTTACAGGTCCGAAGTCGCTTGCGCAACCTCTACCTGTTGTATTACAGCGGTAATTCAGTTTGAATTTATCCGGACCTGGGATTTTTTGCCCGTAGTGCTACACGGGATCGAGTGGCCCAAGCTCATTTCAAGAGTGGCATGACAACAGGTGAAACAGTGTATTTCCATAGTCTCCAGACCCGTTCAGCAATTAGTCAGAATTCAAAATTCTGATTAATTCAAAATTCAAAAGTCAGAGCGCAAAATTCTGATTAATTATGTTATAAATTAGGTCAAACAGAATTCTTGAGAAAAATGTTACCGTGAGAATTAATTGGTAGTCGCAAAATTATATATGTTGCTAACCGTTACACACGCATACTGATATACAATGGTGGCTTAATCAATGACAGTCGACTTTTACCGCAGTGGAGGGAGAAATAGAGCCAGTAATTGCATAGATACGTAGATCGTCGGCTGCGAATTGTCACAACTGAAAAAACCACCAAATTATGATAATGGCGTCCCAGTGGTTAAAAAAGTAAAATACCCAAAAACAGTTTTACTACAAGAATCTAAAAGAAAACATCCGCAATTAGGCAGAGCTACGAGTATTGTTTTTATATTTTCAATTTCAATTTATTTAAAAAAAAAATCTTAACAGATTATAGAAACTTATTACACTAGCATCAAAAAGATGATGCGTGGACATCACGTGCATTTGTTTTTAAGCTTTGACTATTTTGCACAAAGAATAAATATCCAGTTTATTCATAAAGCTGTTGACAGACTCAGCTTTTATCACTTCCCCGGAAATGCGACACCTTCGACGAGTAAGTAGCTTTTATTACAGGGCTGCCCAACGAAAAAGGAGTGTAATGTGTTCAGGGTTCATATATATCGTGCAGACCAAAACATCGCCTAAGCAAGTTGGGAGAGAATGAAAATGACCCAATTCAGAGAATTAAGGTCATCCCTTGAAAGCGAGAGGGGTTTTATATTACGTAAACGTTTGGCGGGGCTGCGTGCGAATGAGTGAAGGCAAAGATCGACAATCCGTGCGTTTGACATAGACCTAAATCGACTAAATATAAAGCCGACATTTTCGTGACGGAACTAGACCCCCTTAAAAATGCCCTTTAAGTATATAAATTGTTACATTCTTTAAGGTAATATTTAAAAAAAAAACAGTTATAGAATACGTGTGTAATAATAATGCTGTCTCTATAATAATGCTTTTGCGCTCAGCATTTTTCAAACGTTTCTTTCAATATACAAATGTACAGCCCGACGTCAGTCTGAACTTTTTAACATCAAAATGTTGCTTTATAAACCGCAATTTTTCATATATTAAATCACTCTCGATTACACCACGTCTTTCATTGGTAAGCGTCTCTGCATAATTAATTAAATAGATAATAAATTGTTAAATACTAATGTTTGTGTTTCTCTACTCTCTTGTCCGCTTGTGAGCTAAATCGACGTAAGATTGGAAGCCTGGTTTCCGCACACCATCAGAAAGAGCGACCAGGCACTCATCCAATACGTGCATTTGTTTTTTTAATGATATGACTTTATTATAATTAATGTCATTTGCTAGATATTTTAGATAGAATAATGAATACTGCTAATAATAAATTTTTTATTTTTATTTTTTTTATTTTTTTTTATTTTTATTCGAAGTAGACTTATAGTACTTTCCGAACGTCTTATATTTCTAGACATTTATGCCTTGCTTGTAGGCTTTACCATTGATTACTACACTATATAATCACTATATAATCACTACGTAATAATAATAATAATAATAACATTAAACAAATGGTTTTTATAGCTATGTTACACAAAAACGACTTGACCAGACCAATGTATCGCTTAAAAAATCTTCCATTTTATAATAGCCTTTAGAGCACAAAGTATCTTTAACAATTTTTCTAAATTTAGTGTCTGGTAAAAGGGTTAGTTCCTCAGGCAAAGTGTTATAAAAGCGAACACCGTCTCCAATAAAAGATTTACTAACTTTTGCTAACCTAGAGCCCGTAATGGCTAGTTTATTTTTGAACCTGGTGTTCCTATTGTGAATGTCACCCAACCTACGGAACCTGTGCAAGTTTTTACGAACATACATTATGTTATCGAATATATACTGACTATAAACTGTCAGAATATTGATCTCTTTAAATTTCTCTTTTAGCGATGCTCGGGAGTTTAAACAATAAATGGATCGTATGGCTCTTTTCTGCAAAGTAAATATCGTTTGCATATCGGCTGCGCGACCCCAGAGCAAAATCCCATACGACATTATACTATGGAAGTAGCTGAAATAGACAGTTCTGGCAGTAGCTTCATCGGTTAGTTGCCTTATTTGACGTACCGCAAATGCTGCCGAGCTAAGTCTTCCAGCTAATAAATCAATATGAGGACCCCATTGAAGTTTATTGTCTATTGTAATTCCTAGAAATTTAGTAGAATTTACAAACTTTAGTATTTCACCGTCCATAACAATATTAATGTCAGAGTCACTAACGTTAGGTGAGATAAATTTAATGCACTTAGTTTTATTAGAATTCTAAAGCAAATTATTGGCGGTGAACCACCCTAAAACTTTTGTCAGTGTGTTTTCTACTTCATCATAATTATTGGTTTTCCTAGGGACGTTGAATATGAGAGAAGTGTCGTCAGCGAATAAAACTATATTACCTAATTTCTGTACAAGAAATGGCAAGTCATTAATGTAAATTAGGAATAAAAAAGGACCCAGAATTGAACCTTGAGGAACGCCCATTCTTAGAATAGATCCTTCCGAGTTAACTCCGGAAATATCAACCTTTTGTATTCTGTTACTCAAATACGAGCTGAGCAACTCCAATGCTTTACCTTCTAAACCATAAAATTTTAATTTGCGAAGAAGAGTATCATGGTTATTACTAAACTTACTTGGTTATTACTAAACTTAGAAAAAAAGTAAAATTGTCAATCTGTTGCGATAACAGGGAATTATGAGAGCCATAATCTGCTGCATTATCACCATAAATGTAACACCATAATTCAGACAATAAATATATTTTATTTACTTTCATCTCATTTCATTAAGACTTCCTACAAAAAAAAACGAGGAATGAAACATGCCGTCGTGAGTTGAAAATATTCGGCTTTCAAGTTGTTTTTATAAGTATAATTTTGCTATAAACCTCACAAGAATTTTATTTAGTATTGTATAGTATTTATCGAGGTTAACGTATAAATAATTAATAAATTAAAAATAACAGCCCAATAAGTCAAAAACAATTTTTCATTCGTCTTCAAGATCGTCTCAGGACGAAGTATATATTATATAAATATATTATATAATATTTATATATATATATATATATATATATATATATATATATATATATATATATATATATATATATATATATATATATATATATATATATATATATATATATATATATATATATATATATATATATATATATATATATATATATATATATATATATATATATATATATATATATATATATATATATATATATATATATATATATATATATATATATATATATATATATATATATATATATATATATATATATATATATATATATATATATATATATATATATATATATATATATATATACATACGAAGTATATATTATATAAATATACATGACTTACTATATACATTATTGGGTAACAATAAAAAAAATCATAAAAGAACGATTTTGTTAGTATGTATATACAAAATCGACGAAAAATACAATGGGCCCGATTGCGTTTCTTTGTGAACTAAAACTGAAATTAGTTTAAACGAACGACATATGTAGAGCATTACGTTAGAATGGAATATAAAACGAACAATCGTCGATATAAACTACCTGTCGCAGTCATACTCGTCCGAATAAATTTGAACACATTTCGTGCGGTGTTAGATTCAGATGCTTTATCTTGGTGCTTGGGTAGTTTTAATGCGAAAAATTGACATCCATTCATTTCACATTCCGCTCTAGCGTATTGCCCTGTCTTGTTCACACGAACTAATTTCCGATTTTAGTTCACAAAGAAACGCAATCGAGCCCAATGTCGTTTATACGCGTGAATTTTGAGTCAAAATGGCTGGTTTTTCTCAATTCTTTTTTTGTTGGTACAAGGTAGATCGTTTTTTCTGTTTATGTGTCTAGGTTTTTTGTGTTTTAGTTTCTAAGTACCGCTTAAAAAACGTAATAATTTTCTAACCATAAAGAAGAGACAGAATAAATACTGCTTAAAAACGCTATTTATTAATGTTTTTTTTTAAATTTCATTGAACTTTGTTAATCATAAAGAAAATGGTAAAATATTTTACTAATGTTGACCCTAAATATTTTACTATATACTAAATATTTTACTAATAGATTTTTATAATAATATTGTCGACACATCGATATCGATTAATTTATAACAGAATATTTCTTCTCTGTCGGTCAGTGGAGAGACGACATTCAGTTCGATATCGGTTCTCTCTCTAGTCGGGCGGGGCGCCTGGATTTTTCGGAGCATTCTTGATTTTCAATCGGTGAGTTATTTTGGGAGTTTTCGATAGGGAAACTGAATATTTTCTACTTAGCATGCGGTGTTTTTGCAGTTTAGTGAACTCTTCTAAATTGAAGATGTTTTAACTTCACTCCACTATATTCACCAAACTGATCGCGAACCTGTAACAATCTGTATCTATAAATAAGCGAGATATAGGCTTTTAGAAAAGCGTCGACCATGTATATGTTAGTAGGCTTAGTTCTTTTAAGAAACGATTCATACACACCTATATGGCGGTAGATTATTAGTTTTTTTTAAATAAACACAGTTATGATGGAGGTAGCTAAACTGCATAAATTCCTGGTCTATGGATGATGTTAGATTTTTAAAGCTTGTGAAAATTTCATTGAAATAAAAATAAAATGTAAATTTGGTTTCGAAATTTTACGCGTCCGAAGCTTTTTTCTTTCATATTTAGCATTACAATGATCTAGTAGTATTTCTTTATTTTTTCGATTTCTGAGAAAGGTTCCTATACTGCAATAATTCATAAAATAAAATTAGAAATACAGCCACAATTGCAAACCCTGATCGGGTTTACCAGTCACTTTTTATTCGTTGGTAGGTAGGTATGCTTTGTCGATAATAAAAGCTACGTAAAGAAATACAGAATAAAATTATAGTTTGAAAAAATAGGATTGTGAACTAAAAAGTTATTTTTTTTAAACAAAAACATATTTTTCAACAGCGATAGAGAGTACCATAACTCAAAATAGTTAAACGATTTTGAAAACGTTTAAAATGAAAATAAAGTGATAAAAAAATATTTTTACCTAAATAAGCGTGAGGTGCTTTCTAATTTGTTTTTATGATAACTCTATATTTACAAATAGCTACTGATGAAATATTTATAACAATTGATATCAAGCAGCCCACTCTTTTTTAAATTAAAATATTTTTTTTGTGTATCCCTTTTTGTTCTCAATTCTCTATTCTCATTTTAAACCTATTCAAAATCATTTACCTATAATAGAGTTCGGGTACTTTTATCGCTGTTGAACTTCCAAATATTTTATACTTATTAGTTTACATGGCTATTAAAACGAGTTTTTTTTTAAATATATATTTTTTTTTAGACAATTAGGTTTTTTTAATTATTATTTTATTTATAAAGAAGGACAAATTTACTGTTCTTATATGGTTGGTTACATGTCTAACCTGTAAAATCAGTATTTTTTCTTTTTATCCTGATGCTCCTGTTCAGGACATTAGGTCAAAATTATGAAATTATTGCATTGTCATCGATCCCTAATAAATGTGCAAAATTTCAAATTATTCAGACGTCACTAAGTTTGCGAAAATTAACTTGAAAGATTTCGTAACCTGTATATACATACATACAGGTCATGCTAATAAAAGAGTTATAAAAAAGGAATTCATTCTTCGACTGAATAATGTTTAACGGCGGGTTTATCTTATACAATGTTTGTAAAACAATCGGAGATCGGTAAATGATTTAGGCCAGTCAATTTGTACACGAAAAACATGCTGAAAAAGGAGATATATTTCCATTTTTTTAATATGTAGGATTTATGCAAATAAATACTAAAAGATCCTGTTTTGTAACTTCAAAAGATCTGTGGGAGCTGCGCACTACTAAAAAGCATGATATTTTGAAATTATTTTTCGGGGTTTGCTTATTATAGCTTAAAGTTCGAGTCTTGCAAAAAATGTATTCTTTTATTTTTTAAGTAGATTAAATTTGCTACAATTTTAGCCTTTTTAACATTTATCTCAGCTTTTCAATTTCGGGGCTACTATATAAAACTGACGAATTTCAGGATCTATAATAGCGATAGCATACATATAATATAATCTTGTAACTCTGTAAGAAAAAACTAGTGTCCTGTCTATTAAATATTAAACGCTTGCAAACTGGCAGACTTTAATTAATTTATTAACATAATGTCTTATAATTCATTTTATTGAGCATCCCTCATTTTTTTATACTTGCTTATCTGTTTTGTTAACCATTTATCACTATTATAATTTATTATATGTACATATCCCGCGAAGTCTGACCATGTTTTTAATAAACCGTCTACTTTTCCAGTCTTCAAATTATTTTAATTTTATTTCTGTCTTTATTGTTAAGAAAATACGTGGCAATTATTTAAACACAATAATTCTGCGTCACTCCTAACTTGGCACTGCCTGTTCCCAGGAAGAAACCTATTTTATATGATAGCAATCTAAAATGTAATTTTATGAAAAAATATTTTTAATTTATTGGTTTCATAATCTAACATCAAAATGTCATAGTAAATTTTCATAGTAAAATAAGGAAAAACGAACAAAATAATAGTTGAAATTTCAGAATAATCTTTAAATATAGTACTTAGTCGAAAAGAATTATAGAATAAATCCAAATACAAAATATTACGTAATAAATATAAAAATCTGAATTCACTCTTATATACAGACATATAGGTAATTGATATTGTCAGAGATGTTAGGTTGTGTACATTTTGTCTGTATAAAGGGCTCTCTAGCCAATCAAGCATGCCGGGCAAGCTTCGCGTCGCGGGCTGGGAGTGGATCGTAAACAGCAGGAAATATGTTTGTTTATTTTTAATATTTCCCAAAAATGACACTTTTTTAGTTTTATACCAGGGAGTCATGTTAATTAGATGTAATTGATTGGTCGATGATTGATTGATTGATGATTTATAGATTGGTGATTGATTGATTGATGATTGATTGATGATTTATTGATGATTGATTGATGATTGATTGATGATTTACATCATGTGACTTGACACATGACTTCACGTGAAGATGCCACCTGTTGTATTATAGTTTTATAAAATATTTGCATATTTCCTGCGGTTTACGATACCCTCCCACCCCGCGACGCAAAGCTTGACAAGCATGCTTGATCGTCTAGAGAGCCATTAATGGTGTTGCTTTATAGAACGTGTATTTTTATCAAGGATGTAGTAATCTTGAAACCGATGTAATTGTACGTTATTTCGTTCGTAGAGTAAAGTACCAGAATTTCAAAATGGGTGTCGATTTATATCAAGTGACTGGATCATCACAGTGCTGCGCAGTCGAGCTGACAGCAGCAGCCTTGGGCGTAGAGCTCAACTTGATCCCGCTGAATTTGAGGAATAAGGAACAAATGACCCCGGAATTTCTGAAGGTAAAGTTACTTAATTTTAAATTATTTACCACATTGGAAACAGTCTGACATATTATTTTAATGGCAGATTAATCCACAACACACCATTCCCACATTAGTGGACAACGGTTTCTCCGTGTGGGAGACAAGAGCTATCATGACCTACCTGGCCAACAAATACGGAAAAGATGACAAACTGTACCCTAAGGATCCTCAGGCCAGAGCCGTTGTTGACCAGAGACTGTACTTCGACATGGGCACACTTTACAAGAGCTTCTCGGAATATTTCGTATGTGTATTTACTGAAATGTTTTTTTTACGTTCATTTACTTTATTTAATGTAAACTCTATTGTTTCCACAGTACCCTCAAATTATGTCCAAAGCACCTGCGGATCCCGCTAAGTTGGAGAAACTCCACGAGGCTCTGCAATTCGTAAACACATTTTTGGATGGAAACAAGTGGGTCGCCGGACCTAATTTGACTTTGGCCGATATCGCTATCCATGCGACTATTTTCATTTGCAGCATGGCTAAAGTGGATGTGTCCAAACACCCCAATATTAAAAGGTAAACTATTCTGTCCCACATACACACACACACACACACACACACATACACACACCCTCACACACACCCTCTCACACACACACACACACACACACACACACACACACACACACACACACATCACCATCATCATCATCATCAACCGGTAGACGTCCACGGTTGCACATAGGCCTCCCCCAGAATGCCGGTCTTGATGAGCCTCCTCCATCATTACATTACACTACATTTACGTCGTGTCCAATTGGCGGCTAAAAACTGCTCTTGGACGTGTCAAAATATTTGTGTTTTAAGTAGTAAGTATCATTACTACTTTAATATTTACTTAACATACATATATTGATTAAAAAAAATATATAGTATCTAAGAAACTTTGAAACCTACTAAAAGTTATTCGTCGTAGAATCGTATTGCAAAACAAATTAAAGGCTTATTTAATAAAATAGTCAATAATTCTAATGGCTACCTACTAAACATACAATAATTAAAATAATCAGTTAAAAAGTTGAATAATCAAAGCAGAAGCCTAACAATTGAAATAGTCAATAAATCGAATATATACGTACCTACTAACAACTGCACATAGTAACATCCAAAGTAGTAAGTAAATTGTTAAATAATGAAACTAAAGCTAAATCTTACATTTAAATACTAAAAGTACATATATAATTCACTGGCCAACATTTTTTTATTATTTTTTTGTAACTCAAAATAAAACAACTTATCTAGATAGGCATTGTGGAGTAGAATCCTAATCTGTTAATAAAAAAATTCTACCACGTCACGTTTTTTAGTTACGTATATATGTAATTTTGAACAAAATGTATATTTGTCGTTGACTGTTTGTTAAAAAAGAAATTGTCATGGCAACACTGCTTTTCAAATGGCAACATTTTGAAGCTGGTAACACTGCTAACTTTAACTGACAGATGTCATACGTTCAGCTGCTAGTCTTATAAAAATTGTTGTGAGTTGAAAGTGTTAAAAACGCCGGATTCCTACACAATGTCTAGGAGCACTTCAAGAGGCTGCAAGACTGCTGTCGACAGCTTCTGTTACGTATGTTGACATTACACATTTGTCAAACAGAGAAATAATATTACTCCCATGATAAAAAGAGCGTATTATCATTACTTCGGTTGCCATGTTGGTGACCAAGACAAGTCATGGGCTCCGCATTTCTTATGCACTACCTGTAAAGTTAATCTGACGCAGATGTTACATGGGAAGGGCAGAAATTTGCCATTTGGTGTCCCAATGGTATGGCGAGAGCCGAAAGACCATTCTGCCGACTGCTACTTCTGCCTTACTAATGTCGCGGGATTTTCAAACAAAAACAAACATTGCATTGAGTATCCAAACTTACCATCTGCAATTAGACCGATCCTACATACGTAGCTCCGAAGTACCAATTCCAGCTCCACCCTCTAACATCGAGGATATTCCCTACGAACAACCGTTCGGCGAGCCTGTTGCTTCTATGTCAGGGATGCAAATCTCTTCATCGAGCGATGAAAGTTACAGTAGCGAAGAAAAACCGCATCTTATTGAACAAAGTGAGCTTAATGATCTTGTCAGGGATCTTAATTTATCAAAACAGCAAGCAGAATTGCTTGCCTCACGACTGAAACAATGGAATTTACTTTCAAGCGGAACAAGAATTTCTTATTTTCGGAAAAGAAATATAACCCTATCGGTTTATTTTGAAATGAAGGATGGCGTTTGTTACTGCAAAGACATCGATGGATTGTTTCGAGAAATGAATCAAGTTCATGATGCAAGTGATTGGAGACTATTTGTGGATTCTTCTAAAAGCAGCTTGAAAGCGGTGTTGCTTCACAACGGAAATAAAAAACCTTCGATTCCCATTGCTCATGCCGTCAATATGACAGAAACTTATGATAGTATGTCTCTGGTGATAAATATGATAAATTACAAAGAATTTGAATGGAATATTTGTGGTGATTTGAAAGTTATTGCCTTGTTGCTGGGTTTACAAGGAGGATTCACGAAGTATTGCTGTTTCTTATGTTTATGGGATAGAAGAGCTACGAATGATCATTACAAAAAGAAAACATGGCCTCAGAGAAAAGAATTTACACCTGGAAAAGAAAACATAAAATTTATTCCACTTGTGAAGCCGGAAAAAGTTTTCTTGCCACCTCTTCATATCAAGCTTGGTCTTATGAAGAATTTTGTGAAAGCTCTAGATAAAGATGGACCTGGGTTCCAGTATCTCACGGCCAAGTTTCCCAGAATATCCGACGCTAAGTTAAAGGAAGGTATATTTGTTGGCCCGCAAATACGCGAAACATTAAACGATAAAGAGTTTGAAAAGCATCTCACTCCTGTTCAACTGGCCGCCTGGCACTCTTTTCGAGCCGTAGTAGAAGGCTTCATAGGTAATCACAAGCATAATAATTATGTTGTTCTAGTAAAGCAACTGTTGGACTGCTACAAAAAAATGGGCGCAAGAATGTCTCTCAAGATCCATTTTCTACATTCGCATCTCGACTTTTTTCCGGAAAACCTCGGGGCTGTAAGTGATGAACATGGTGAGAGGTTTCACCAGGATATGGCCACCATAGAACAGCGTTTCCAAGGAAAATGGAATTCCAGCATGATGGCGGATTACTGTTGGTACTTGCAAAGAGAAACCGACGGAAATGAGTACAAGAGGAAAAAGTACACTAAGAAGAATTTTTAGTTTTTAAGTGATTTCTTGACATTTCTATATTAGGTATTTTTTTTTAATTGAAAGTAATAAATAAAAAAAGTTTGACAGAACAATACATGACCTTAAATTTATTTATATTCCATTATTGTACCAATCTGTAAAGGTACCACCCGCACATATATTTTTGGCTGTACTAGGTTCCACACAAACAGTAATACGACTGTAACTGAAAAACTTGACGTGATAAGACCATGTCTTCTTTGAGACTGTTATTGTAATCAAAGAGCTTAATGTAAATCTGTTATCACAACCCCAGTTACAAAAATGTTGTTGGCCAGTGAATTATCATTCAAATTGATCAAATTCAAATATTTGCAAAGTCATGGCCCTCGAATTCGGTCAGATTATAGAAAGGGTGGCCTATCAGCATCTCCTTAATGTTTTTTTAAATTGTTTGTCCTCCAGTTGTTTGATAGTGGTAAGGAGTAAATTGTAGAATTTAATGCTAAGGTATAAGTAGCTCTTCTGTACTTTTGCCAGTCTTGTTCGGGGCACGCACAAAAGGGAGTTACCGCGTGTATGGTTAGAGTGAATGTCCGCTCTAGTTGCGGTTTCTGTTAGGTGCTGTCTGGCATACATTAAGCACTGGTATATGAACGCCGAATACACGATCTTTGTCTACCTCTTTGCCATCCACCTTATACTTCCTGCGATCTTGGCTATGCCATCGGTCCATCTTGTGAAGGGCCGCCCCACACTGCATCTGCCTGTTAGTGGTCGCCATTCGAGAACCTTTTCCCCCAACGGTTGTCGGTTCTCCCTGCCCATTGCAATTTCAAGTTGGTAATTTTACGAGCTATATTAGTGACCTTGGTTCTTCTGCGGATTTCTTCATTTCAGATCCTATCACGCAGTGAAACTCCAAGCATTGCTCTCTCCATGGCTCGTTGCGTAACTTGCGCAACTCGTGTGAGGCCAATAGTTAGCGACCACATCTCAGTACCATAATATGTCATCACTGGCAACACGCACTGATTATATACATTTGGCTTGAGGCTCTGTGGTATTCGTGACAAGAAGATACGCGCACACACACACACACACACACACACACACACACACACACACACACACACACACACACACACACACACACACACACACACACACACACACACACACTAGTGACATCATATTTTAAAAAATTCTCAATAATAAATGTTAATTATAATTATTAAATATAGTGAACAAAGTGCAATTATACAGTCTAGATTAACCGGCGGTTGACACAGGACGCGTCCCGAATGTACTCGATCGCCGTTTGCATATCGGTCTAATTATAATGGGAAGCAAATGTATATAGCAAGAGACCGAGTCAATGGCGGCATAACCATTCCCAACTGGGCAACCGGTTGAAGAGGTCTCAGCGGCCTAAGGTCCTAAATAGACCTAAAATGCCTGGTGCAGAAGGCAACGGGAGACCACTGCACTATATATCCCTAGTAGTTAGCAATGGGAAAGTCAAAAATAGCCATGGCCCCGAGTGCCCGGCGGCCCTTTAATGGGTCAGGGGTGCTAAGAATCCCCGGGTGGAAAACTGGACCGGGATCACCAGTACGGAACAGCTTTTCCGGATGGCGCAAGACCGACAAAAGTATTCAGAGCTAACGGCCAACCTACAGCAATGGAAAGGCACTTCGAGAAGAAGAATACTTAAACAGTCCGACCAGGTGTTATTAAATAAAATAAAATAAACCAATCCGTAATTCAGATATAATTATACATTTGACTATTTCAAACTAATTATTTAAATTTAATTCGATCCTACATATATCTGTTTTACCAAATGATATTTCATGATTTTGTTAATACCCAATAAGTACTTAATTTGATTCTATTGGTTTTCCTGATTCTATTGTTTCTATTGTTTCTGTGTTTATAACTAAACGTGTGCACAGATATATAACAGAAAATAATTTTCTGTTACGACTGCCTTAGAGCAGGCCTAGGGCTAGTAAGGCGGCGTTGACGTAGTGATCAAAATACTGCAGTGTCCTTTCTTTTCTTCTACTGCTACAAACGCTAATGTGTTATGATGCTGCAGGAATGTGTATCTCGTGCTTTAGTTTAAATAAATAAATAAATAAAATAAAATGTATAAATTCTTTCAAGTTTTCTATATTCTACATTACTTGTTTTTTTTATATCGGTTCATACGTATACGGGGTGAGTTTTAATTAACCGGCATCCTTAAAGGGGGTGAATCAGTAAAGAGTATAAACAAACAAACAAACAAAACAAATAAAAGTTGTTCAGTTGCTGGTACTGATTCACCCCCTTGAATGATGCCGGTTAAAAACTTACCCTGTATTACAACAATTTAAAGGCCCGCCTTAGAACAGGCTATTGCCTAGTTAGGTGACATTAAAATAGGATCACTGGCAACAGTTTCTGGTATAGCATGTTATTAGTTTTTTGCTACTGGATTTTCGTCTATAACATTGTAATTGTATATTATGTCCATTTACTGTAGATAATTGTAATTATTTGAGCATATTATCTGTATTAAGATATTTTTTTTTCATTTATAGGTGGTACGCCGATTGTGAGAAGAACATGGTGGGGTACAAGGGCATTATTGACAAGCAGATAGACGCTATCAAGGCTTGGCTCGAAATGGCCAAGTAATTTCTTACCCCCAACCGTTACATATACTGTGATTTCAACAAGTTAATCGTGTGAATGTGAAAAAGTGCACTTAGAGAATGTCTTCAATAAATGTCGTTATTTTTTTTAAGGTCTTTTAATTTTTATTACCAATGATTGATATACATCCTATGAAGTTGCTATAGTTTACAACTGTGACAACATTTATTGGTAGGTATAAACGATTATTCAACGCATTGGTACGATACTATACAAACAAGCACACTAGATTTATTGAAAAAAATATACCTATAGGTTTTTTTTATACACAATGATTTTGCGTCACTCCTAAATAGGCAGTGCCTGTTCCAAGGTAAACTTCAATTGGGTATAATATTATTAAACAAAAGAAAATATAGTAATATAAAAAAGTTAGTAAGAAATTGTCATAGTAAATTTAGAAAAAAAATTAAATAAAATGCAATAAGTAATCATTAAAAAATCTAAATAATCATTAAATAAAAAAAGTATTGGAAAATTATTACAAAATAAATCCAAATACAAAATATTATTTTATCAAAATAAAAAGCTGAATTCACCCTTGTTTACATTTATATATAGGTTTATATTGTTAGAGATGTGAGGGTGTGTATAGTGTGTGCGAGGGTGTGAGTGTGTGTGTGTGTGTGTGTGTGTGTGTGTGTATGTGTTGCTATTTCTGAAATGTCGTGGGGATACATTCAGTTTCATGGGGATACATCGAAGTGTTTTCCTGAAATATTTAATAATCTCAGAGCAAGGTAATGGTAATGTTTTTGGTCATATTTGGTAATGTTCAAACGTTTATGTACAAGGTAATGGTCATATTTGTAATGTTTTTAGTGTGTTGATAACGTCTTCTGCCCGATGTTGTTTTGAATCCTAATCTATATATTTTATATATAGATTGGTAATCGCGTATCTATTGATGCGAAGATTCTCTAAAAGGCAACTAAGCAGAACTCTCTTCTTTTCTAAATTAGCTTTTGCGATGAATCGGACATTGCATAACATTTTAATAGTAATAAACGTCAAGGTTGGTGCCGTAGGATCATTACGGTAATTAGATATTCATATTTAATCGTTACGATGAGGACGTGACTTGTCATTACTTAGGGCTCATCCACATGTCATGCGGTTCTTTTGAGACCACGTCATTCATCCTTCTCTTGATGACCACTGGTTTTTAGGGTTCCGTATCAAAGCGAGCGAATGGAACCGTAGGGAACGATATCGCTGTCGATAAAGATTACATGAGATATAAAATGAATTCCGTGACTTGTAGGTTTTGAGAAGTGTGTATAGAAAATATTTTTTAATACAAAATAAATGAAACAAATGGGCAGATCAGGGCAGTCGAGCTTATGGGTAAAGAGTGAATTAATGAGGAAAAGATCTGTAAGAGTACGACTCGTCTTCGGAGATTGACATTCATAAAAGTGAGTTTGGGTGTTGTAATCGGGGAATTCTATTTCGTGAAAGAATTTAAAACGCATCCACCTCAGAACCTGAAACATATTGTTCATAACATGGATTCCAAACCACGCTGCCAAACTCCAATCTACTCCGGACAAGCGATGTAAACAAGAGCATAACAACGCGGAAATCCTTGAAAGGCTTCATTACCCTCCAAATGAATACCAGCAACTGGTAACATTTGTAGGTCATTAGCTCGATATTAGTATTGAAGCTAAGTTTACTATTAAATGTTATACCCAAGTCAGAAAATTAATAAACTCTTTCCAGTTTATGCGCGTTAATATCATATTGGTAATGTGTAGGCCGATGAGATCTAGAAAAAGACATGGTTTTGCATTTATTTAGGTTCAAGTACAGTTTATTCGTCACGCAATATTCTTGTAAATTTATTATCTTGGCTTGAATATCATAGCAGTCATCAGCAGAAGCAATCGTATTGAAAATTTTAAGGTACCCATAAACCATAAAGTAAGAATTGCGATTTCCTGAAACATTTTCCGATGTCGTTGATAAACATCGTGAATAGTACAGGCCCTAAATGGCTTCCCTGTGGTACACTGGAGGTGGTGTCGATGACTTTCGACAAATGTCAGTTTACTTGGACTAATTGGGATCGATTCGATAAGTATGATTCCATCCATCGTAGCAAAGAACCGTGAATGCCTAAACGGTATAACTTCTGCAAGAGCAATGAGGTATTCACTTTGTCGAAAGCCTTTGAAAAGTCTGTAAATATCACGTCCAGTTGCTTGCGGCTGTCCAGAGCGTTAGCTATGTAGTTTGTATATAGTAATAAGTTAGTGTTAATTCGTTAGGTATCTTGCAAGGAAGTCGGATACTTTTATATCTTTTGGGCATGGTGTGTATAACAGTTTGGAACAGCGGAAATCCTACCTTTTGCTGATACACTTGTGTAAGCTACTTCAAGGGCATACTGTTAACACCGATGTCCTCGCCGAGATCTGCTAATTCGCGCCAAATATTCCAGGGTACGCCGACGTAAGTTGCTTGCACACGGCGGCGGCACGAAAACCTTTTTGGTGCGCCTCGAAGGGTGTTCAACATTTTATCAAAACAAAGAGGAGTCCATTTTTTATTCTTATTCTTCTCGAAGTGCCTCTCTATTACTGGAGGTTGGCCGTTAGCTCTGAATACTTTTGTCGGTCTTGCGCTATCCGGAAAAGCTGTTCCGTACTGGTGATCCCGGTCCAATCTCTGACATTGTTCAACCACGAGTTTTTCCCCTTCCACGGTGCCGTTTACCCTCAATTTTGCCCATCAATATCAGTTGGAGCAGCTGATATTTGTCATGCTGCAGCAAGTGTCCCAGATATTCAATCTTGCTCTTTTTGACGGTGTGCAATAATTTTCGGCTCGTACCAGGACGCTGAAGCACTTTTTCGTTGCTAACTTTATGGGTCCAGCTTATACGGAGCATTCGACGGTATCTTCTTCTTTTATGGTCCACGCTTCGCTGCCGTACATAACCACTGGTCAGATGTAGCAATGCAGGATCCGAGTTCTGAGTCTTAGATTGATTTTCCGGCAACACAAGACTTTTCTCATTTTATTGAATGATGCACGGGCGATTTCTATCCGGGTCTTAATTTATTGATCGGAGTCCCATATTTCATTATTTTTTTATGAAAACATGTACATTTATTATTTTTTATTTATTTATTTAGGTAACAGCATGATCTTATAACTTAAAATTTCAAATTTATTTCGATATTAAATATAAAAAGGTACATTTTTACATACATATTTCTACAAAGTACAACTATAATAGATACATAATTCCTCAAAAAACATGTTCGTATGCCGATTATAAGTTACGCCGCGCAAATAATTTGAAAAATATTTTGTTAGGTATGTTATATATGCTTAGGTTATTATATATGATGTTAATAGTAGTAGACAAAGTATTATTGCACATGTATGAATTTTTAGATAGGTACATGAATAGCGATAATAATATATTATTATATTGTATAATGGAATATAATAGTGAATATTTTTTTTTCACAAAATACATGATATCAAAAGCAAACAAGATAAACTTTTTTAAAAATTGAATGTATTTTTTAACTGGCAGTTGCATTATCAACTCACTTTTTATTGTGCCAGATTTATCATTTAATAAAATATCATTGTGACCACTAATACACTGGTCACAATGATATGACTTAAATATTACAATATAATAATCTGACATTCTATATTGTGTTAATTGCCACAGGTAAATCGGAAGATTAGTTCCTGAGGACTAGAGACTTTATCGCCTTCTACATTTTTGTTTAGTTATGACCTAATATTTAGTCATGTGGTGTTTGCGAATAGATGAGCATACAATATAGATTTATTGCATATAGTTTGACGTGTGCATCTAAATTTCGGATTCTGATAACGTAGCTTACTTTAATTTTACAATTTTATTTTTATTTTTTTATCTAACCCAAGGGTTCTCAAACTTATAAAAGTCGTAGCCCTCTTAAGAGAAATAGAATGCTCTTATATAATAACTATCTATCTTTAACGATAATACTATTATCAAGGAATCGTACATACAATCGTGCATTCTTGTTACGGACCGTGGCTTAATCCAGTTGAAGTCCAAATTTATACTTTATTTATCACTTTTTTCTATCAATTGCTCAGTGGTGTTGCCGCTGATGACATAGGAAGTATTTAAAAAAATGTACTTAAGGGTCACACACGTAAATTATAATATATCTTGTAGAAATACAAAATATATTATACGTTGTTAATAACCGTAAGAGTATCTAGGGCTTCTTCTCTTGCGAGTTAATCGAACGGCTAGAACCGTAATTATATAAAAATAAACAATAATCCTAACGATATAGGAGAGCCATTTCGGCATGGACTTAGACATCCTCCAATGAAATTTCTCTAATAAATTTGTTTAGCATGCATCTTAGTAACGACGCCTCGCGGCACCCCTGATCTCTGTACATGGCAGCACAGGGTGCCGCAGCGAACAATTTGGCGACCCCTGATTTAACCCATTTCAAATGATTATATAGAGCATTCGATTACTCAATGCCGTACTGCGTTTTGGCATCTAGGATTTTACCACGAAACGAGACGTGTATATGGCACTCGTAGTTTCAAACATTAGTTAATTCTCTTTTATGTTAATGTGGCGGTGTTCGTGGTATGGAAGTATGGCGGCGCACTATATATAGCGGTATCCTATCTCGAAATAAAATATAATATAATAATAAACAAATTTTAAATCAAAGCTCTTATTATTTTAATATAATTTACATAAAGATGTCAATTTTTAATTTGGTATACAGGTTTCAATACGTAATAATTACGCACTTTTAATAATCAGTTGGCATTCTCCGTATTATTGTCATATAATCAGCCTATGCTACAGATGGCTCTAATAATTGAATGTTATTATAGAGGGCAAATAAATTGCTATCAGTATCGCCGGACAAATCTATCAGCGCCACCTTCATGTCGCAGGCGTAGAGGGAAGCCAAAACGTACTATGGCATTAAACATTTTCATACCCTAAATAGTCAATACTATTTATTTATTTATTTATTTATTTGCAGCTGTTACAAAAAACATATACAAAAAAACAAGAACACACAGATTAAAAATTAAAACTATAAATAGACAAAGACTATGAAATAAAGCTACAAACGCTGCAAATTAGGGGTATCCTCAGGATATCTCTTATCCTGGTTTTCAGGACACACCTATTAATTATTGGTACATATATGATTTTTAAAATAAAATAACCAAATCAAATAAATCTTAAAATAAAAAATCCAAATAATCATAATCAAATAAATACACAAATCGTAATAATCAAAATCAAAATATTTAACATCAAATGATATTAAAAGAAAATAACGTAATTACATAAATTTAAAAATCTACATATAATAAATCAAAAATAATCAAAATCAAAATATTTAACATCAAACACTCACGTTACAAATTAATAAATAAACGAAGACAATAGTAATAATCCAATTAGCAAATAGTTATTTTAAAATAAAATCAAAATATGATATCTAAATATCTTCCTTTAATAATAAACTTTTAAAGTGGTCCTTAAACACTGCAATTGATTTCGATCGCAAAGCCATTCCCAACCGATTCCATACAACCGCAGAATAATACGAAAAGCTGCACTGGAAATGTGTAGTTTTGTGCTTGGGTATTATAGCAAGGTTGTTCACGTGCCCGTGTTGAATGGTCATGCCGGTTACGGGACCACGTCACAATCGAGTAAAGATATCCCGGCTGTTTATTGCGTACTACCTTGAGTACAATACAATACAATATCGCCTAGATATACATAATAGTAACTAGATGAGCGAGTTTGCAATAGATTACATAAATACGTCCCCTTACTTGGTTAATTATAATTATGTCGAGAGCACTAAGCTAACGATAAATATTTTATCGTTGGTAATGTTAACGGAAAATGAAGAAAACGTATTATTCAGCAAATAGTGACATTACATTAATAAAGATAAGCGATAAGCGAAAGAAATAAAGAAACTTTTAAATCATTTATTTGCTAGGAAATAAAAAAAACATATGTATAACAATAGAATATCGTCTTAGAAATATCTATCATATGACGAATATATGCTATCATATGACGGATTATTCTCATGAGACATCATTTTTGAAAGAAGTATATATATCAGATGCCGCCCCGTGCCGATCATTCAGTTCCGTGGGTACTCGTTCTCTAGTCAGGCGTGCGCCAAGAATTTTGGAGCAACCTTAATTTTTCCACAGGTAAAATATGGTTCGCTTTTATTTTTCCATAATATATAAATTTTTTTGCAAATTCGGTTTTATAATATGGTTGTTTGCCATTTTTTTTAAATTGTTTTGCAAAAGAATTTAATGCAGTTGTATTTATTACGGCGTATTTATTTTTTATATTTATATTTTTATTTTATATATTTTTAATTAATATATTTTTAAATATTGTTTATGCAATATTAAAAAAAAATACATTTTATGATTCATCGATCAAATGTTATAAAATTTAAACAACTAATTTAAAAATACATAGTAATTTTTTTTTGCAAAATAAAATAACTGTTATAGCTTGCATTTTTTATACTACACTGGCGAACAGAAAAAAACGAGTTACCTGAAAAATTCTGATTGGAAAGTGTTTAACCAAAACGAAAATATTGTTGATGATGCTATTTATTGTAAAAGAGCAATGAAACATACCAAGGGTTACCAGTATTCACAGGGTATTCCCGAAATACGCAAAAAAACTGTTTTTTAACATAATCAAAAACGCAAATGTATAGCGTAATTTATGATAAAATCAAGTATAAAAGCACAATACAATAACATTATTTGTTTTATTAGTAGGGGGTGTTTCCCCCTTTACTTTTTATCACGCCTTCACAGCGATGTTTGAAAGAGATTTTTGAAGTTTTCGTGAGGTATACCATCCTATTCTTCAAGTATGGCCTCTTTCAGCTCTCGGATGTTACTTAGGGCAAACTTTCGACTTCTCACTCGTCTGGCCCGCCATGAGCCCTCATTTAAATCCGTTTGACCAAGTAGGATTAAATTAAAAAAAACGAGTGAGAAGTCGAAAGTTTGCCATAAGTAACATTCGCGAGCTGAAAGAGGACATACTTGAATAAAGGGATAGTATTCTTCAAAAAAACTTTTCAAAACTCCTAAAGTCTTTTAAACATCGATGTAAGGGGGAAATGCCCCTTATTAATTAAAAAATAAATTATATTGTGTGTGCCTTTTTATTTGATTTTTTCATTAATTTACAAAATACGTTAAGACTTTCGATTTTGTTAAAAACAATTTTTTGCTTCTATATTAGACTAATAATGTTACGACAAACTCCATTTAATAAGCCATGGCTCACTTTATTTCGAGAAAACAGTACATTTTCTTGGTTCGTTATTTTTATACTAGCTGCGCCCAGCGGTTTCACCCGCGTGATGGAAAATTGTGATAATGATGATAGAAAACCATATATCTTTATAAATTATAGCCTATGTGTTATTCTGATGTGTAAGCTATATTATTGTAAAGTTTCATTAAAATCCATTCAATAGTTTTTGCGTGAAAGAGTAACAAACATCCATACATACATACAAACTTTCGCGTTTATAATATTAGTAGGATAGTAGGATAGAATTTAAATTTCGAATGTCTTTTTTCCTACTTACTTGACAGTTATCGTTATATTTGAAATAATTCACACTATATCTTTATAAATTATAGCCTATGTGTTACTCTGATGTGTAAGCTATATTATTATAAAGTTTCATCAAAATCCATTCAGTAGTTTATGCGTGAAAGAGTAACAAACATCCATACATACATACAAACTTTCGCGTTTATAATATTAGTAGGATTATTTTCGCCAGGAATCCATACAGTACAACATAACATATTTACTGAATCAAAATTAAACACACATAAACCATGTATATGTTTCAACCTATTAAAAGGACTACGAATTAAAAGAAGATATATAGGTAAACACAATTATTTAAAAGCAAAGGCATTAAAAAAAAAGTTAAGTTTATAAAAAAAATATGAATAAAGTGCTAACCGTCCGCGTGGAAGCTCTGATCAGCTAAAACACTATGATTCGACGAGGGTTCCAGCCGGAGATGGTGCTGGAGATGGTGTTTATTTCAGCTTTTCCGCGGTCGACTCATGTGAATCTCGTAATTGCATTTACGTCAATTTAATGAAGGTTCTTGAAGATCATCATGCTTTTTAGACGTGGTAAATTTGTACTTAAGTGGTCAGCGTATGGATCTGCTGCGTTTTATCTTCGCGTCGGTCATGGAGACTTGATCGATCCACACGATCTCTTTTTTTCGGTGATATCCTGAATTGTGTATGCTATCCGATTTCAGTGCCTTATATTTCGAAATTGCTTTTTATTTCGACATTGCTTTGTATATTGACATCCTGGCAATGATGCTGACGATTTGTTCATCGGAGCCCCAAATTTTGATTCCATCGTCTGATCTATGTAGGGCCTGTATGGTCACTATGAGCGCTGATCAAGTCATACGACGACCCTCTTTTGTACTTTTGAGTTTGGAGTATTAAGGGCGCGAAACTGATTCGGCGAATTGAAAAACGTCCACTCTGATCATTCTACATTTCAAAATATATTTTTTTAATCTCAAAAAGTCGGTGCAGGAATGAACACTATATATTTTCTCTGTTATAGTTAAAGGCAAGAACTAAGAATCCTACAAAATGGGTATTGATCTGTATCAATTCGATGGATCCTCGCAGTGCTGCGCAGTCGAGCTGACAGCAGCGGCATTGGGCGTCAAGTTCAATTTGATCTCAACGGACATGGGGAAAAATGAACATTTGACTCCAGAATTTCTAAAGGTTGGTTTTTTTTGTGATATGTTCAAAAATATCACAAAAGTTTTTGTGATATGTTCAAAAATGATATCGAACAAAAAATCGTAAAACTTCTATTATTGTAGCTCAATCCACAACATACTATTCCCACATTAGTGGACAATGGTTTCGTGGTGTGCGAGACGAGGGCCATTATGACATACCTGGCCAACAAATACGGAAAGGACGATAAACTGTACCCCAAGGATGCTCAGGCGAGAGCTGTCGTTGACCAGAGACTGTACTTCGATATGGGAACTCTTTACAAAAGCTTTGGCGAATACTTCGTAAGTGGATTGGGTATATGTCTTGCTCATAAGCATTTAGCGTTTAGCTAGTTTTCATCTAGCGCGGTTGAGTTTTTCACGCAAGGACAGATCAACGAAACAAGTAAACGAATCTGCTTTATTTTTTATATCAAACAAAAATTGCAAATTTTTATTATAGACACTCACGAATACATTCATTCGTTTTTTTTCTGCTTACATAGCGGCCTTAGCTGTGACCTGTTTGTAATATTGGGCGTTATCCCTGCCGATTTAATTTTGTTGTATGTTTTAAACACTTTCTACAGCATCCGCAAATTATGGCCAAAGCCCCTGCCGATCCAGCCAAGTTGGAAAAACTTCACGAGGCTCTGCAATTCCTAAACACATTTTTGGAAGGGAATAAATGGGTCGCCGGCCAAAATTTAACTCTCGCCGATATTTCTATCCATGCAACAATACTCATGTGCACTACGGCTAAAGTGGATACGTCTAAATACCCCAACATTAAAAGGTATTGTAAATTAAAATAACATTATTAATTGAAAATATGTGGTATATTGTTTAAATGTCTTTTATTTATCGATAGGTGGTTTGCTGATTGTGAGAAGAGCATGGTGGGATACAAGAACGTTACTGAAAAGCAAACAGCAGCTTTCAAGGCTTGGATAGCACCAAAATAATTTTCCTTATATAGAAAAAGTAAACTCACGTAATAAATACTGAGTTTAATGTCAACTGAATGTAAAACTATAAAATGCTAAAACTGAATTCAATAAAAATATTCCAATAAATATTTTCTTTAATTTCTTATTTCGAGAAAATAGTGTGTAACCGTAGAACAACGATGTAGACATTAACATTTACTCCCTAATGACTTTTTTGATGTTCACCGGAAAAGGCGATGAGTTAGACACTTCCGGAACCCGTTTCTCGAAAGCTCGAAAAATGAAAGTCACATTTTCAGTTGTGAAAGTACAAGTCTTATTTATAAACGTAACTTAAAATTTGCAATGCGTATCAGACACAGCCGAGCGAAAATCGTGATTTATAAACGTTGCCTAACGCTAGGACACGGCTCAGTCGCGTCCTATCTCAAACGTCACTTTGCGCACCGGTCGGACCGTGTTTAGCGAATTAAGTACAGGTTTTGTGGCTGTGTTAATCAATAAAATGGACGATTTATCGGTGAATTCGGTATTTTCTGATAATCTGCGGATGTTAGGACAGAGGCGGACTACCAAAACATACAAAAAACATTTTGACCCGTTCACCGAGTTGACGGAAGACGAATTTCGATATAAGTATCGATTTTCTAAAGTGAACTTTACGAAAATAGGCAATAAACAGTATTAAAAATAAAACTAATCAGTCATACAAAATACTTTTTATTTCTTTCAGATTCCTGGTCTGAAATGGCCATTCTTTTTAAATAAATCGCCTCGTTATGCCGCAGCATCTGCTCACGCAAAGCAATTTTCGCTCATACAAAGCAAATTCCCGCTTCTCTCTATTCTTCAACTGTTTCTTTAGCAGAAAAAACAGCTTGCTATTGCAAATTGCACCTCAACATACGCAACCGACGACCGAAAAGATCTGACAGTTCGATGAGCGTTGTGTACGCAAAACGCGAAAATAGCCGGTTACATCACTGTATTGCCAGGATTAAATTGACCGCCTAGTGCTCAGACACAGCGGAGCTACGTAACGCTTATGTATCGTTTATAAATAAGCATCGTATGCGCTGTGTCCTAAGGAGATAAGTAGTGCGTAACTAAGACGGAGCTGAGACGTGTCCCAAGCAAATCTAATAAATAAGACTGAATGTGCCCATTTTTACGAACGAACTGAGAAAACCACTGTTATGTTTGTTAGACCGAAACCATAATTTTTCAATCGATTCCTTTGGAGAATTAGAAATTAGGAAGCTAATTTGCCAGTTAAAAATTTAATCTTCGTTTACTCAATAAATACGTATTCCAATATTCTGAAAATAAAGTCAGAAAAATAATAAAGAATATCTTCGTTATAAATCATAGTCGTTATGTTGAAAAAACTATTACAATCCTAATTTAAAACAAATGACGAAATTGTTGAATAAACAGAGTGAAAATCCACCCGATGTATAAAAGTTTTAGCCAAAGTAATTTATTTGTCTCAGAGTATGAAAGTCCCGAGAGGTGATCGCCTTTGTCATTCGATTGTCATTGAATAATTTTCTCATTTCGTTCAATATGACGGCATTCGTGGAATAGTAGTATAGCGGCGCACTATAAATGGCGATCTAAACACGCCATTACGGAATCCTATCTCGACATAAAATTATAATATAACTAGCTGTACCCGACTACGTGTTGCTGTGGCTTAGTCTAGTTATATGGGAACTAAAGAAAAGGAACAGCACACGTCTCTCTTATGTAGTTTAATTTTAAAATGCTTGTGGACAATATTTTTTGTTGTTTCATTGTCTGCGCAGATATAGAGATTGTCCGGTTTGCCGACTCTAGAACCCGCAACATATTACGTGTCCATGAGAGCAGCAATCCGGGTCTAAATCTAAACCTCACGATTCTAAAGATTGGCCCTAATTCTTATTGGAATATTGGGAAATACTTTCTCAACCAATACTTCTATTGTCGTCCCGATTTGGCTCCCTATAATATCATCGATAATGGATGGTTTTTAACACGTTCAACGCCGTATCGGACAATGGTGGGTGACACTCTTTACTCTTATGGAGCCAGTTGACAAACATAGATTTTGCCAAATTTCATCGACGTATTTTTTGTGGTAAATATATAGATTTAGTACCAAAATATGTGGTCTATTTACCCCGGCTTCGTGTTATTACTTTTTACTTAGTTATTGAGCGTCGCACACCATTGTCCGACGCGGCCTCCGCGGGGGAAAAACCGAAAATCCGTTGCATAGCGCCGTGCGGTCTCGGTGTCACCCACCCGCCGCGCGCCTCTGACTCGCGCATTCGCATCCCCGCTTGGGCTCCGATCAGTAGTGACTTCCGTCGCCGTGTGTTTGAGACGTGCGCGTAGTGGTAACAAGTATTGTTTTTACGAGTTTTCATCATCATGATCGACTTTGAAGACTTCGAAATAAGCCATGAAGACTTGACGCAAATGGATACTATAGAAATTAATTTCTTCAACCAAAGTCTCCATATAAGTTCTGATGAGGAAGATAATATTCAACCCTGCCCATCAAGACGGCGTCGAGTTATCGTATCGGATAGTGAGACCAGTGATGCTGAAATTAATCGTAACATTCAAGATCTTGTCGAATGTTCACCGCCCACAACATGGACAGATCCCAAAGGTAATCAACGGCATGTCATTTCTTTTACAGAATATCCTGGAATGCCGTTAAATTTACGCATGTTAATGACAAACAAATCTCCAGTTGACTTCTATACGCTTTTGGTGACGGAAGATGTTTTCCAACAAATTGTCGATGCCACTAATGCTTTTGCAGTTGCTAAGATAACAAATACGCAAAGAGCCACGAAGGCTGCACGCATTCGCAATTGGTCGCCAACTAACCTTGCTGAGATGAAAAAATTTTTTGGCTTGATTTTGTATATGGGTTTGGTTAAATTACCAAAAATATCCGATTATTGGTCTAGGGACGAAATCATGGGACAACAATTTCCACGAACCATAATGTCCCGTAACCGGTTCGAATTGCTCCTGCAAATGCTCCATTTTTCACAAAGAGACGAAGACAATAGGATGGATCGACTACATCGCGTAAGAAACTTGTTGAATATCATGAATAACAATTTTAAGAAGAATTACACACCAGGCGAGGACTTATGTGTCGATGAAAGTGTGGTGCCATTTCGAGGACGTTTAATATTTCGCAAATACAACAAACAGAAGCGTCATAAGTACGGTATAAAACTGTTTAAATTGTGCACATTGCCAGGTTACACGTATAAAATTAGCATTTATGCTGGCAAACAGAACGACGAAGTCAACACTACACCGGCGAATGTAGTAATGACATTATGCGAAGACCTGTTGAACAAAGGGCATACACTCTACACAGACAACTGGTACACTAGTGTCGGATTAGCTCGGGAACTTTTAAAAAAAGAGACTCATCTTGTAGGGACTTTGAGAAAAAATAGAAAACATTTTCCCAAAGTAGTGGTTTCTACCAAGTTGAAAAAGGGACAGTTCATAGCCAAAGAGAGCGCTGATGGAATAACTGTTATGAGATGGAGGGACAAGCGCGATGTTCTAGTTTTATCTACGAAACATTCCACGCGTTTTGTAAGAGTGATGAAACACAACAAAGTGACCTCAAAGCCGGCAATTATTCTCGATTATAATAAAGCCAAGGGTGCTGTTGATTTATCTGATCAAATGTCAGCATACCAGACACCCCTGCGAAAGACCGTAAAATGGTATAAAAAAGTCGCGATAGATTTGATTTTGAATGTGGCTGTTGTAAATTCTTTAATTCTCTATAAGAGCGTCACCAAAAAAAGTATTCCAATTGTTGACTTCAGAAAGGAAATCATGAAAAGTTTACTGGCTGAAGATATACTATCTGAAGTTCCTCCGCCAAGACCAAAACGAGAAAAACACGAGCTGGCGAAAAAAGAGGGAAAGTCTAAAGAAGTCCGACGTCAGTGCCAACAATGCTACAAGGAGAACATGGCTACCCAAGGACGTTTAGTGGCTAGAAATAACACCAAAAAAGTCACTACTTTTTGTAAAAGTTGTCCGAACAAACCATTTCTTTGTTTAGAATGCTTCATTAAAGTTCATTATAATCACAATAATATTAAAGATCACAATAATATTAAAGATCAGTTAGAAGATAGTTTTAAGCTATTGCATAGCTTTTATCGCGGGCCTAGGCCAGCGCGGCGACCGAATGAAGAAATTTCTTAACGAAAATTAATGATTTTAAACTGATAATTACGTCTAAACGAGTAATGCTTACGATTCGAAAAAAATATACGTTAAACAAGAACATTTTCCTAATATTCCTAGATTTGAATATTTTAGATTTTGTTTATATTACACAGTGTAATTAATTTGTGAAATTAGGTCTAACCGAACACAAAAACGCCTACTACTCAAATACTATCTGGCGTATTATTATGAAACTTGCACCATTTTAAAGATAATTTAATTATCTATCTTTTAATCTACGATTTTTTTCGAATAATCCGGTTTTTTTGCTTTATCGAATAAAAAATTCGTGCGCGGCGCTCTATCGGAAGACGTTTAAATTATTCCGAATCATTTGCTTCCGCAGCCGCAAATGATTCGGAATAATTTCAACGTTTTCCGATAGAGCGCAGTTATCTGATATCAGAAAAAAAAATAATAATTATAATTGCATAAGTTGTTAAAAATGCTATGCAATAGCTTTACCGCGGCAGTCCCCGAGTGCCACAAGTATTTTTTTATGTTAAACTTTTGATTGCAGCCATGAGTGTTATTACTATAATATCATTAAAATTTAATAAATGGTTTAAATACTACATAATGGTGTGTTTTCTTAAAATATTTATAACGTTCTCATATTTAAAATCGTCTTTGTAACCATCTTTAAAGAGATAATTACATAGTACCACTCTCAGTAAAAGTTGCTGACCAGCAAAAAAATTTTTTTTCTTGTAATCAGAATAGTTTGCAATAACCAACTAGTATGGGGTAGGCTAGAGGGCCGTGCGGGTCCCTTTTCATACGATACAGCACGAGTTTCCTGTCCGTCGGCTTGCCATAGAGTTTTATAAACTCCTCTGACTCGCGGTCAACTGTGGTCGACGCGGCCCGAACGGGAGAGTTTGTTGTCGCCCAACTGTGGTCGTCACGGCTCGAATGGAATACCTAATTTTTATCATCGGCGTTCAACGTGTTAATAAAAGGGATTGAATATAAAAACCCAATAATTTAAATAATTATAAAAAAATATAAAGTATAATGTAGTTTAGTAAGTATAATGTAGTTTATTCTTTTCTTTTGCTATTGTTTTTCATTTCGTTTTATAACTGATTTTCTTATTTTAGTGTGATTGGCTGTGGAATTGGGCTTTGTCGATTAATTTTCACTTGAATTCAAATAATATCGTGAAATTGAATTTTCATATATTTCGATTTATTTTCATTTTGATTTAATTCTTTGGTGTGGCATTGCGCTGGAATTAAACTTTATCGTTAAATTTAGCGTTTATTTCGTGACATTTCGTGGGTTTATTTTTTTCTTCTTTTGTTCTTTTTTAACTCTATACATATTTACTTTGCCGCCGGTCATAAGGTCTTGATTGAGACAAATCTTGGAAGTGGTAATTAACTCACCTCCCGCAATCCAATCGAGATGTAATTTTGCTTACAGTTATAACTCCGATGACAATACATTATTTTGTCATACTTAGACAATGACGGACTTAGGGGGAAGGGGCGGAGGGGCTGCGGCCCGTTTAAATACCGTTCAATCAATTAATCAATCAAATAATTTAATGTCCTAAAAACTAATACATAGTTGTATAGATATAGTTGTATTACATTTACATTTGGCCGTGATATTTTTGAATTCTTCATTAAGAGGCCGTGTACGAAATCGATGTGGGCCGTGATACCTCTATAATCAATGGTATAATATAACTATAGGTAGCTAGGATTTTCGGAGCCAAAGAGATAATTCCACCCTTTGGAAGCGCTCGGCGGGGACTAGCTGACTTGAGGCGTGAATCGTATCATAGGCGAGTATCATAACGCGAGAATTAGATTGTTTTAAAAGACTTTATTGCCAATTTTAATTAATGTTTTGCATTTTTTTTGAGGAAATGGATTGATATTAAACTAAACGTTATTTCTGTTGTTTTTATTTTATGAACGAGAGTTCTAAAAGGCCAAAATCAAAAGCAATTCTTCACCCATTTTCTAAAAAATTTGACAAAGATAAATATTTTTCTTATCAACAATTTTATATGAAAGAAGTAAAAAGTGATTCACTCATTATATAGAGTACTTTCACAACAATACCTTTTAATTTTTTCATACTGTTTAGATGTCAAAACAATTCGTAAATATGTTATATTCTAAACCTCTTACAGCAAAAATTCACAAACAGTCGCCGGTTTAAGGTCAATTAATCAAAATTCTATAATAATTTTCAAAAAAGTAGCTCACTCATTAGACAATAATATAAATGTTTTTTTATGTTGTCCAATAAAATTTATAGAAATACAGTATTTTAACCTTAAATTCACGTCTGCCAAATTACGTAAATTCACGAAATGCGCAAAATTTCGTGTACGGCCTCTTAATGATCAAATTCTTCTTATAATAATCAAAACATAAAAGGTTACTCGTAAGAATGAAGAAGGTATTATTGTAGAATTAATTCGAGTCTCACCATTTAGTTTACCAGATAAAAAACACAAAGTAAGATATGTAGAAAGTAAGATATAGAGATGTAAGATATAGAGAAGATATGTAGAAATTAACTCAATAAGTAGTGATTCTATTACATTGAATATAATGAATAATGTAATGAGGAAAAAAAAGAAGGTTATAATGAACATAATTAATTCTTTAAAATACCGATAAAAATGTTTTTTTTTTGTATAAAATTAATAAATGTAATGCCAAAAAGAATTAAAGAAAATGTGACGATTGTCAAAAAGTAAAATAAAATGTCTTAGTGATTATATTGCAAATAAAAATAGTCAAGATATAATTAATATGTGCCTACCTAATAATAGAAATAGTCAATACATTTTAGTCAAATTGAAAATCGATGGTGGATAGGTCGCGTTGCGCACTAACAAGCAGAGATAGAGTTTCGATATTTCTTACACGTATCCCCCCAAAAGTGTTGAGTTTCGATATATTCATCTTTTTTTTGAATTTTATTAAATCTATAAAAATACTTGGTTTATGGAAACTCATATTTTTAAGCGTGATTTTTTGCAGAAATGCTTAGATTGAAAAGATATGGTATGGAAATAGCAGAAATAATAAAATTTGCATCGGTAGCAATAAAATTTACATATGCGTTAATAAAAATCATCAGGGACTGCTTGGAGCAGAAACATCGGGCATCCTGGAAACAGAGCCAGGGATGTCGCCAGGCAAAAGCCATGATGGAGCAACCACTACAAAAGAAAACCAAGGCCCTACTTGACATGAGCAAGAAGAAACTTAGAACCACTATCCTCACCGTTAGACCTCACAGACGACTCTTTTGGCGCCAGATTGTTTTACCTCCTCAGGTTGGAGGTAGTAACCACCCAAGTGGGTGTATCTTTTACGCATCAGTGGGCCACACTCGCACATGAGGTGCTGGGGAGTTTCCTCTGCCCCTTGGCAGAACCTGCACATTTTTGTGTCTCTGAGCTTGAGGTTGAACATGTGTTTGTTCAGGCCACAATGTCCCGTGAGCGCCCTCACCAGTATGCGTAGATTGTTCCTATTTAGCGATATGGCCTCACGGGCCGTCTTACGGTCGTAAGCCTTAATAAGCGCTTTGGAATGATTCAACCCTGGCGTGATGTTCCAGTGGTTGACGGATTGTTCTAAACACATTTGTTTGATCATTAGGGTTGCAAGGCTTTTTGGTACGCCAAAGCAAGGTTCAGGGCCGTATAACGTTCCCTTTGCTCCCGTCCTAGCAAGTTCTCTTATGAAGTTGAAATTTTACAAGTTGGATGAGTTCCGATGACAATGCATTTTTATGGTAAGCATAACCTGATTCTACGGTGAGGCGGTGTCGACTACGACGGGCGAACCCGTCACCCCAGGCTGGAAAATCGGTATGTGATCGTTCTTTCAGCCGTGGGATGAGCGTAGAAGACTTAGAGACAATACAACTATACTGTCTAGCTATGCCAACATGCCCGATAGAGGCCAACGCCTTACAGCGAGGCAGCGGCAAAATTACCCAGCGAGCAGCCTCGCCTCCTGTCTACCAGTTTGGAAACTTCAGGATACCTCCTAACTCCTGACTGGTTACAGGATCAAGGTAGCTTGCACAGTCCTCTCACTTACGTAGCGGTGATACGGTGTCCACCGAATCTATCGCGGACCACGGCATCCTCTGCTCGGTTCTTTACCCGGGATCGGATCGCCGATTGGTCGTTTCAGGAGCAGTTGCCGTGACACCCATCCGGTGGCCTCTACGCAGAAGTGTGAGCCCGGGTTAGGCAACTACCCACGCTCTATAAAAACATTACTCTTTCCAGAATCCCCCGGCTGTTCGTCTGAATGCACAATCGATTGGCTGGCGCCGAACGGGTCGCAAACCGTCCAGGAGCGCCCGAATGTGACTCCTAGGGGAGACTGGCCTGCAGGCCAGAGTCCTACCCGGACTCGCACTTCTGCTTGGAGGCCGCCGGCTGGGTGTTGACCCGTGCGTTCGACTAACCCTATACAACTGGGTCTTAGTGGCCAAACTGCAACAGGGCCCATTAGCTTCTAAAGACCTGATTCTACACTCAGAACTGGCTCCTGATGAGGCTACTTCTCAACGGATGGGTTGTAAGGAAAACATTGTCAAAATTAAAAATAAAATGCTGTGATTGCGAGTCATGTTTATGTTGTGATGATATTAATATAAATTTGCACAGATGGATTTCCCACAGGGAATTCAAAACTATTAAAATGAAAATCCATCGGAGACATCATCAATACAAAATACACCTCCATCAATACAAAACTATTAACGTATCCATCGGAGTGTGCTGTTAGGTATTTTGGATACATCATAACTGAGTCCATAATTAATACTTAGCAATACGATACTTAATAATTAATACTTAGTAATAGGAGAACATAATGCCCACAAAGCAAACATTACGAAAGAAGTAAAACATATTATATTATCCAAGCATTCCTTCGATTCTATAAACTGTGCAGGGCACCGACAAATTTAATTTAATTAAATTTATTTTATTTTATTGGAATTATCAAATTAACCATTTACAATAGGTATAATATTAAAACAAATGCCAAAAACTTTCCTCTTTCATTCACTGGCCAGTACTGCCCAACTGGGATATACCCGTTCCAGGGCAAGCAATTCATATTTTTACATTTAAAACGAGGGTCGATGAACCAACCAAGCACAATAATAATATTAATAATTAAAAAATATATATAATAATAATAAAAAAAATATATTACAATATTATGTAGGAAATAGAAACACTAAATACATTAGAATACACATATACACACATACATACATATAAACACAATATATGTTAAGTCAACTTCAACTTATTCTACTACATCGATCATGGCATGGATAGATAAACGCTCTTCTTGCAACAGCCATTTAATTATTTTGCTTTTAAACAAATGAGGGCTGGTTTTTATGTCAATGCTTAATTTATTAAAATGTCCTGTAGCTATGAAAGAGTAGTGTCGCTGTCCGAAAGTCGTCTTCATCCTAGGTACATCACTCAGGAGTTGTCTAGTGGGTTTCGTGTGCGTAATAATAAAAGATTTATTTTGTTTGGCTACGAAAACCTAACGTAGTCCAGTTTTAATAAATAATAACCTAGCACACAAAACTTGAGCCTCTTTAAAGAGTTCATTAGAAGAATATTGATATGGTTTGCGATGCATGATTTTTAAAATACATTTTTGCGCTGTTAGAAGTGCCGTCAGGGGGTTTTGCAGCACCCACCCAACCCAATTATACCATAGTTAATAAGGGTTCCACATAATGCAAAATACACTATGGTTAGCGTCCTGCGATCCAGAACACTCCTCATCTCTTTGAAAGTATAAACATTGTTCTCACTTTCTTTGACACTGCATTGACTTGCTCTTCCCATTGCAATTTATTGTCAACTACAATGCCTAGGTATTTGACTGTGGGGGATCTCTTTAGTGGTGCACAATTACAAGAGGTTTCAGAGTGACATTTGTGAATAGTTACGTGGTGATTTACTGTTGGCTGATCCCTATTAGTAGGGCTAAAAGTCATATAGCTGGTTTTACTCACATTTAGTGTTAGTTTTGCAGTTTCTAGCCAATCACGAATCCCATTCATGCCCAAATTTGCTTTTGTGAGAGTACTGTCCCAATTTGATCCTTTAAAAATAACTACAGTGTCGTCAGCATATGAAATTATTTTTGCTGTCGGTAGCTGACAAGGATCATTTATATAAGTGAGGAAAAGTATGGGTCCCAGGACGCTTCCTTGCGGAACCCCATAGGTTAGTGGTTCAGCGTCACTAAAGTGGTTAAGAATCGACACAAACTGGACTCTGTTAGTTAAATAGCTCTGAAACCATTGGAGACTGCATGACACTACGTCTATCTTTTTTAATTGTTGTAGTAACCTATTATGAGGCACCGAATCAAAGACTTTCGCCAAATATAAAAATACTGCCAGGCACTTTTCGCCCTTGTCTATGCCTTGCACAAGAAAATCCGTTAAGGTTGAGATGGCGTTTGATGTCCCTAAGCCTTCTCTAAAGCCAAATTGATTGTCTGACAGAATAGCGTTTTCTCCTAAGAATTTCATTAATCTTAATTTAGCCACCTTTTCAATAATTTTCGAAATTGTATTCAGTATTGAAAAAGGTCGGTAATTATTAAACTGCAGTTATTGGTATTACTCTAGCAGTTTTCAAATCGCTCGGAAATACACCACTTCTAAAGCTAACGTTGATTATATGAGTGATGGGTACGCTTATATATGACTTAGTTATTTTATATATATTGGACCCTAATTCATCATTTCCTGCTGCTGACTTTTTCTTTAGGCTTTCGATTATCTTCGTGACTTCGGCAGCATTAGTCGGTCTGAGATATAGTGAGGCCTGGTGGATACCAGTATCATTACATGAATCAACTTCTTCATCCGTGACAAATTTTTGGGCTAACATAGGACCCACGCCACAAAAGTGTTTATTAATGTGATTTAGCACTTTTTTAGTGTTATTTTGCAGGGTAGCAACTTCATCCTCGATTTGGATTTTGGACAAAGACGAAGATTTTTTATTTTTTGAATTTGATGCTTATTTTATTATTTCCCATATTTTCTGAGGGTCTTCTTTCGAGTTTAAAATTTGCGTTTTGTAGTATCTTTGCTTCGTTATTTTAATTAAATTCTTACATATATTTCTATACCGCGTAAATTTTTGTTTTAAAATGAGGTCATCCGGTCGCTTTTTTAAGGTAGTTTGCATTTTATCGCGTTTGTGAATACAAAAGAGTAGACCCTTAGTGATCCAAGGCTTTAGTTTTTTGTGCTTGTGTCTAATTTTAAAAGTTTCAATTGCAGTATTTTTATTTACTATTTGACCTAACGAAGTGTTAAATGCCCGATATGATTCATCTGTACTATGCAGAGAGAGAACTCGAGACCAGTCGTGACTGCTAATGTCTTATAATATATTGTCGTAGTTAATAGTTTTCTTTGTGAATTCATGTTTATGTTCAACCTCCTTCCTTCCTTTCCCTACTTTAAATAATATTGTATAATGATCTGTAATAGAGTTTTGGAAGATGATCGTGGAAATCGTATTCTCAGAGCGAATCATAACATGATCAATACAAGTACTACTATTATTGAATTCTCGCGTTGGCTGGACAACCTCTGGGCGGCATCCATGTAGCATTAGAAGATTGATATATTGGTCAGCTTGGATGTTTGCATTCCCTTCTATTGAAATATTAAGATCCCCACAGAGAATTGAATTCTTTACGTTTCGATTTTCAATTAAGACCCGGTCTAAGTTTTTTATAAAATTAGTGATATTGTTATTAGATGGACTCCTATATATACAGAGTAGAGTTCTATCAATATCAATGTTTACCTGTAGACAATTTGCTTCAGGGAGATAAATTTCTTGGACAGACATATAACTAAAACCTTCTCGTATATACACTACCACACCATCATTCTGAGTGTGATTTAGCGTTGTGTGATAGCATTCATATCCAGAAATGTGCTTGTCCCTAAAGTATGTAGTGTCCATTCCAGGTCTCGGTGAGTATTAGAATATTTAAGTCAATTTGGAGAAGCTCTAATAGAATAATAAATTGATCGTAATTTTTATTGACACTTTTAATATTTAGACATAGACACTTGACTGTATCACCCTCGGGCATTATCTCTCTGCACAACAACACGTTAGATGTGACGTGTCTGTTTTCAGTACTATTATTCAAAAAATTCATGTAATCCATTGCAATACAACAGTAATCATTAAAGTTTTGATAAGCAGTTTTAGCAACATTTTGTTAAGACTTTTAGTTAGTTTGTAGAGCGATATCATATCACAACCAATGCAGATAAAGAATATTGTCGATGTAGGGTATAAATTAAGTAGGTAGTTTTTAAAATAATCGTTAAGATTATACTAATATTCAAAAAATCTATGATAATGTCAAATTGCGGAAATACTTGTGTGCTAAAAAATAGATTAAAATATACATTACTAATTTTAGAAATAAAAAAATAAAAATATCTATAATAATATAATTAGATTTAAACTTAAATTCCAAATAATCATAATAAGTATAGACTAATATAATATTAAGGGTTAATTTGTTTAAACCATAAGTAGTTAAAGATAAAAACGGACATTTAGATAATATATGTAGCTGAAATTATAGATCTAAAAAAGAGGCATTATTTTTAATGAGGATTGGTTTATCGCCTTCCCTTTTTCTCAAATAAATCCGCCCAGCACTTACCCAACAGTATTTAAATGATTTTTCTTTGGCAATTCTTTTTGCGTTCCATAGTAGGTAGTTCTCTTGAGCGTTTAGTCAAATCATCAGAAATAAAAACCGGCGCATTTGTTTTTCCAGTATAACACTAATGTCAACAAGAGTTAAGGTTTCGCCATTTGTTTTACATTTCTTGAGATACATTTTAAAATTAGAGATGAAGGATTTTTTTAGCTCGTTGGTAGGTAATGAATTTTGCGATGATCGGCTTCGGTTTATTTTTGGAGTTCTTGTGCCGGATACGGTAAATAGTACATAGGTACATCCGATCTATTAAAACTGCATTTTGTTACCATGGCAATTTTATCCAATATGTTTAAGAAGATTTTCATTTTGTGACTCAGGAATACCTCTGATTTCTATATTAGCTGATTTTTGTAACTGCTCTTGGTAATCCAGCTTATTTTCAAGGACTTGAAGTTGATTTTCGTATTCCCTTTTTTTCTGGTTTCGGTGACACAAATTTTTTCCATAACCTCAATTTTATTACTTAGTATATCCACAGTTTCCCTTAGAAATTCATGACGCTCATTTTCTGAAGCTTTAAATATTTAAGAAGCTTTAAATGACCCTTCAATATTTTTTGACAATAGCAGTTAAATTATGCATTTTTAATTGATGAACCATTATAAATAATATTTTAAATGGGACAGATATAATTCGATTGGTAAGAAAAACGAATCTACCTCCTATGCAAAAGAAAGCATTGTTGAAATACAAGAAGAAATTGAAAAATAAATCGTTTAATAAATAAATTCCTTGTTTTATTTATAATAAATTGAATGATGAAAGCTCTAGTATTAGAAACCGTACTATAGGTGACAGCTCTAGTCTTGAAGATTGTACTATAGTATCGAGGCATTATGATCTGGAGGCGAGTGACACTTCCAACGCCTTTATTAAAAAAAAGGAAAATAGTCACAAATTAGAGAGGGATATAATAATTCCTCAATTGGTGTTTTACGAGATTCCCAGATTGAAAAATTCATAAGGCACACGACCGTCTGAACTCCCTATTAAGTCTGTGGAGTCGGCGTTCCCCACCAGGCGCGGCTATGCGCACGTCGGGTAGGTATTTGTTTACTCGGCTAGCGCTGTGATAAGTACTTAATTCGATCTCTGCTTGTGTCAGATCAAATCAGATTAAAAAAGCAATTTCTAAACGACTCGAAATTAAAACCGATCGTACTCACGAATCACTCTGTGTGAGCTACTTAAAGGACATATTGTTAACCCCGATGTCCTCGCCGAGATCAGCTAATTCGCCCCAAACAAATATTCCAGGGCACGCAGGCATAAGTTGCTTGCACGATAACCTTTCAGACATTATATTACGCGAATCAAATCGAAAGGCCAGGAGAGTTTGTGAGGCTTACAACAATCGACTGGTTTTCCGATTCGTCTATAAGGCCACTACAAAAAACATTCGAGCCGATTACTGAAATTAAACTCGATGCATTTTTGGGTATACTGATTGCTGCTGGTGTGCACAGAAACAACAAAGAGAATCTGGATGACATGTGGAATGTTGATTCGCTGCCGCTTATACGTGCAGTCATGTCTCGTGACCGATTCAAAATGATGCTCCGGTTTATAAGATTTGACAACGAAAACACACGTGCAAAACGTATGCAACACGATAAAGCTGCACCAATACGGGACATCTGGACAATGCTGAACAGAAATTTGGAGAGATCCTACAAGCCGCATGAAAGTATCACCATCGACGAGCAATTGTTTCCATTTAGAGGGCATACTAAATTTACGCATTATATACCTCCTAAACCAGCTAAATATGGCATAAAGATTTTATGGGCTTGTGACGCATTGAACGATTACCCGTTACATGGTCAGCTTTATACTGGAAAGCCAACAGATGGCCCTCGACAAGTAAACGTTGGTGAACGTACAGTATTGGATCTAGTCAGGCTTGTATGAAGGCTCAGGAAGAAATGTTACCACAGATAACTTCTTCACAACTATGGAACTAGCTAGAGTATTGAACTCCTGGAATATGACACTAGTCGGTACAGTGAGAAAAAACAAATTGTTCCTGCCAAGCAACATGCAGCCTGCCAAAGAAAGGCCTGTAAATTCGAGCAATTTTTCTAATAATTATGATGCAACAGTCTGTTCCTATGTACCAAAGAAAAACAAATCTGTCGTGCTTCTATCATCCATGCATATGACGTGAGAAGTCGTAGAATTAGAAGCAGCCAAGCCAGAGATAATAAAATATTACAACAAAACCAAAGGCGGAGTCGACATTATGGAAAAAATGTTGGCAGAGTACACGGTTAAAAGAAGAACATTGCGTTGGCCTCTATCATTATTCTATAATATGACTGACGTCACTGGGTTAGCATCCTACATCATCTATAGGGAACACAACTCACGGCTCAAGACATATGATCAACGAAGAAAGTTCCTGAAAGATCTTGCCAATTAGCTGTATGCCTCCAATTGAAGCTCGAAGTACAAACCGAATGATAATGAGAAATAATTTTCTTCAAAGTGCAGTACAAATGGTGCTTGGACGACGCATTGTGGTAATACCAGAAGCAACTGCCGGCTCTCAAATACATCATGGTAGACGTGGAATATCCCCTGTTGTTGGTAGTTGCTATGTCTGCCGAGAGCTAAAGAAGAAACAACGTAAGACTAGAAAGTCCTCTGGGGTTTGCGTAAAACCAGTGTGCGATGAAAATTTACTGACGAACAAGTTGTATTACTTGTGAAGAAAATCAGTAACAAAAAAAGCGAAATTTTCTTTATATTATAATAATTGTTTTTCACTTTTCTATAAAAATATAACCTTAACAATATAAAAAAATCTTGTTCCTTTTTTACATATTATGTTCATACAAAATTTTAATGAATGAAGGTACAATTGTACTATGCCACCTTTTGTGTCTGCAAAAAGAAAACGACCCCTTATTTTGGAAGGGGGTGGAGATATTATTCTGAAATTTGGTATATATATAGTAAAGGCTAAAAACGTAGAGATGTCATAAAATGTCAGCCCTCTAAGACTTCTGGGAAAAGAGTTATGAAAATTTAAAAACGGAAAAGTTACCATTGTACCTAGGCCGCCTGACGAGGGTTAATAAAATACTCACCACTAAAGCACTGGTCACAATGATATGACTTAAATATTACAATATAAAAAAATACATTCTATATTGTGTGGTTTGCCACAGGTAAATCGGAAGATTCGTTCCTAATGATTGGAGGCCTTATCGCCTTTTACATTTTTGTTTAGGTATGACCTAATATTTAGTCATGTGGTGTTTGCGAATAGATTGACATACAATATAGATTTATTGCATATAGATTGACGTCTGCATCTAAATTTCGGATTCTGATAACGTCGCTTACTTTAATTTTATTTTTAATTCTTAATCTAAACCAGGGCTTCCCATACTTATAAAAGTCACAGCCCTCTTAAGAGAATTAGAATGTTCTCATATAATATATATATATATATATATATATATATATATATATATATATATATATATATATATATATATATATATATATATATATATATATATATATATATATATATATATATATATATATATATATATATATATATATATATATATATATATATATATATTTAAAGAATTCGTTTGAAGGATGACACTTTGATTAAAAAATAAAAATAATAAAAGCCACTTACATAGCTGGAAGGTTTTCCCGGACTGGACTGGGAGATGCTTATTGTTTAAACGAGATGTATTCTTGGATGAGTACCACTTTCCACGGTAGACTGTAGGTTTAATGGGATCCCTTTATCGCTAGCGAACGATCGCCCTTCATCCACATCTCAAAAACAAAGCGTATCCTTTTGCAAACCAAAATAAAATGTCTTTATTAAAGACAAATTTAAGCAAAAACAATGAAAAAAATCACAATCAATCGTCTCTTAAAAGTCTTAAATGCGGAATGACATTTCGAAAATTCGATTTGAAATTCGAATATATCCACTCTTTAAAAGGACGATATACGATTGCTGGGCTCGCTATCAGCCAGCTATTAAATGAAATATATATATATATATATATATATATATATATATATATATATATATATATATATATATATATATATATATATATATATATATATATATATATATATATATATATATATATATATATATATATATATATATATATATATATATATATATATATATATATATATATATATATATATATAAAGAGTGGATATATTCGAATTTCAAAACGAATTTTCAATATGTCATTCCGTATTTAAGAGACGATTTGATTGTGACTTTTTCATTGTTTTTGTTTAATTTGTCTTTAATAAAGACATTTTATTTTGGTTTGCAAAAGGATACGCCTTGTTTTTGAGATGTGGATGAAGGGCGATCATTCGCTAGCGATAAAGGGATCCCATTAAACCTACATTGCACTGTCGAAATTGGTGCTCATCCAAATATACATCTCATTTAAGAATAAGCATTTCCCAATCCAGTCCGGGAAAACCTTCCAGCTATGTAACTAATAATTGAATGGCACGAATAATTGAATGTTTTATTAATTATTGGATCAATTATTGTGTGTTTATATTCAATCACACTTTTATTAAAAATCATTTATTATCAATGTTATTATAGGCAGCCAAATACATTGCTATTAATTTCGCCGGACAATGCTATCAGCGCCACTCGTCGTCATAGAGGGGTTGCCAACACGTACTATGGTATCAAGAACCCTATATGGGTTGATTAATGCTATTGCCTAGAAATAAATAATTGTAACTAGATGAGCGAGTTTACAATAGGTTACATAGGTGCGTCCTCTTACTTGGCTAATTATAATTAAGTCGAAATCCTTAAGCTAATATTACATGCGTTATCTCATTAAGCTAATATTACATGCGGCAATGCAAACGGAAAATGAAGAAAACGCATTAGTCAACAATTAGACATTACATTAATAAAGATAAGTGATAAGCGAAACAAATTAAAAATACACTGTTAGGTATTTGTAAATAATTTATTTGCTAAGAAAGTATAAAAATCGGTTGTCTCACCCCAAGACTTTCCCGGCAAGTAGCAAGGGAGTGTTTCATATGAATATTATTACAATCCCTTCCCCCCTCCCCCTCTCCCGATAGCGAATGTGTTTTCGTCCGAAACTTTATATCTCCATAGTTACTTGAGTAAATATATAAGCACTTTAGATAAAGCAGGATAGGAATCCACGAAAGAAGTAGAATATCGGAAAAAGGAGAATATTTTCGTCCGAAACTTTATGCATCCTAAGTACTTGGTCTATCTTCTTCGAAGTTAATGCACTGTAGATAGGGCCCGGATAGGAACCCATGGAAGAAGAAAAAAAAATCGGTAGAAGGACAATATTTCGTCCGAAACTTTATACATCCTGAGTAGGTACTTGGGAATATTTTAAAACAACCTAGATAAATCGCGAGAGGAACGCAAGGAAGGGAAGAATATCGGAAGTAGAAGAATATTTTAGTCCAAAACTTTATGCATCCTGAGTAGTTGAGTATCTATTAAAGCACTCTACATAAGGCGTGATATTCGGAAGAAAAAAATGCCTTCCCCTCTACCCCCCTCCCCCAAACCTCCCTTCGAACCTCCTGCCAACCCCGATATTCGATGGAGACTAGAGACGACGGTTCAAACTCTCTATTACGTGGAAAGCTATTCTTAAGGGGCGAACATATTATCGGACGCGTCCGTCAGCCGCGGCTTACGGATACGACTTAAAGGTATATGTGTAATGAATGTCTACTGAACCGTGCAAATTATCGGACGTAAGTCTTGGACGTGACCTTGAGGCTTCGGACGTCCGATAGAGATCTACAAGCCGCGTCCCAAACGACTGTTCGTACTATCAGTCGCGTCCGTAAGCCGCGGCTGACTGACGCGTCCGATAATATGTTCGCTCCTTGATAATATGCACATAGGATAATCAACAGCTGCATTCGATTTTGTATACACCCAGGGTTTGCAGTAGTACATCCTTTACAGCCATTAGAGATCCAGCTTTATATTGGGTCGGTTTGAAGATCGTTTTTATATCGAATTGTTTAGCATCTTTTTCATTCGATCTTGTCACGCCCTTGACGTATAGTAGAAATGCTCGTGATCTGCGAATTTCTGAGTTTCATGTATATTAGATCGTGTGCGTATCTCGTGTTTCATGTTCCATATTGACATGTTCCATCTCCGCCGGAAAATGTTCAGCGCCACATAGATCGCATGCTGGATTAAAGAGCGAAGTTTGTACTAAACGTACATAGATTGAATTCAATTCTTTATTGAGAATTCACCTAGAATTACAGTAATAATATTTTTTTAAATGTATGCAGATTTACAACAAATAAAACCGGTTACGGATTTCAATAAAATTACATAACTTACGTTTTTTTTAAACTACTTAATAAAACTAATGTACCTTCAATTTTAGAACTACATAAGAGTCTAGTATGCAGGGTGTGTGTGTATGTGTTTGTGGGAGTGTGTTGAGCGTGTAAGTGTGGAGTGTGAGCGTGTATGATATTAGGAATGGCGTATATAAAATATAATAATAATAATCAATAAAAATAGCTAAAAACGAATAGTCAGCTTATTGTATCGGTTAGCTCAGGTCCGCAACCACCCCCGCTCTATAGGAAACTGTACTGCTTCCAGACTCCCCCGACTGTTAGTCAGAGTGCGCAATCGATTGGCTTATGCCGCACGGTACGCAGACCGTCCAGGAGCGCCAGAAGGTTGATTCCCAGGGGAAACTAACCATAAAGCCAGAGTCCTACCCAGGCTCGCACTTCATGCGTGGAGGCCGTCGGATAGGTGTTGACCAGTGAGTGTGACCAACCCTGAACAGAATGGGTCTTCGTGGCCAACTCAGTAAGGGCCCATTAACTCGCACAATGAATCGTAATATTTATTTTATTGCAGATCAATCCACAACATACCATTCCAACATTAGTGGACAATGGTTTCTCGGTGTGGGAGACGAGGGCCATTATGGCCTACCTGGCCAACAAATACTGAAAAGACGATAAACTCTACCCCAACGATGCCCAGGCAAGAGCTGTCGTTGACCAGAGACTGTATTTCGATATGGGAACTCTTTACAAGAGCTTTTCTGAATATATCGTAAGTGGATTGTATATAGGTCTATTTTTTTGCACATAAGCATTTATCTTCGGCTTTTTCATCTAGTGCTGTTGTGTTTTTCACACAGGGACGATCAACGAAACAAGTAAACGAATCTTCTTTGGTTCTATTGTCTCCAAAAATTTCAAAAATTACTGCCGGTGTAAACCAATGTATATTATGCCGACGTCAGTTACCTGGAAGTCAACAACACCATCTATATAAGAAAAAATGTAAATGTTCGTTTGTTCCAAATTCTTAATCTCCGAAAGTTCTTCACCGATAGCTTCAAAATTTCGAGACAACGTTCCATTTCAATAGGCGTGTTTTTGTATACCAATTATATAAATGTTACGGGTAAATGTTTTTCAATAAAAGCATGTTTTTACCGGTGACAGGTGAAAACATGATTTCATTGAAAAACAGCGCTATAACCACAGCAAAGCGTGGCCGGGTACAGCTAGTGATAACAATTAGAAAGACTACAGAACCTATGCATACATTATGTACTTGGTTTCCGGACTTGTTCGTCCCTTGGGCAAGTCATGGTCTTCCCTTTGGCAAGTCGAGATAGCACTATTTATACGCCATCGCTTCAGTCCATTGTATATTGTTCCACCGCACTTAAAGCGGTAAAACTCAGTTACAATAAGGATTCACATTCTCTGATTTTCAAACGTCTTCAAAAAATCGCTATATGTCCCTCTGCCATTAAATCTCTTCCTTTTACAGAGTCTCCTCTTTAAATTTCATGCAATTAGTTCTCTTTCTTTCTCATAGTCTCCTCTAAAAAATTCGAATTTCAAATTTTTTTTTTCATTTTCAATTTACATTTTTTACAATGTTAAATAATCAAGACCTTGAATGTATATTTTTGATATATTTTTTCACTTACTTTTTACCCTGGCAGTCCAATAAAAAATATATTTCTGTAATCCAAGTAAGTGTAGCAGCGTTCAGAAAATATATTTTGTATATCGATATTTCTTATGGTTAAAAGGTAAACTTCATACCTATATGTATGTAAAAAAAAAGTAGAATAATTTTTGGATATTACCAATTATTTTTTTTAATATGAAAAGGTATTTTTTCCTCTGGAAATGAATTCGTCATCATTGAGTTATCCGAAAATGATATCTCACTGCACTAATACCTATAGTTTCAGGGATATAGTGCTCAAGGTGATGTTCGGCGGAATCAAACTTCCCCTCCACCTCCTCCTGCCACCAGCGCGGTGGCCATCGATGGCTCCTGCGCTAAATCCACCCAGGACCACCTAAGAAATAATTGTGCCAAGTATGAGCCTTTAATCACAAAATGCAGGGCTCCGATACAAAATGTAGCACTAAATCCCCAGCCAGATAGTCAATTGTTAGTTGAGTAGTTTTTTTGTATATCGATATGAAAAAAATGTTTAAGACATTTTTATATAGAATTTTATAACCATTTTTTTAATTTAAGCTTTATTCCGATATCGCTAACTGTCAACAAGATTTAAGCAAAACCTGAATTGGAGCGCCATTTTTCCAAGATGGCGGCTCGAGCGCAAGATACAGAGTATGGGACTTTCAGTTTGTTTAACAGTACGCCTCAAAGATTATATATGCCAAGTTTCAAGCTATTACCAGTTATTTCTCCTAAAATTCCCTATTTCATTGGGCTATAATGATTTGTCTGTCGATTTGGGTGCCAAACCTGCCCGTTTAATTTTGTTGTAAATTTTAAATATTTTCCACAGTACCCGCAAGTCAATTGCTAAAGCCCCTGCCGATCCAGCCAAGTTGGAAAAACTTCTAGAGGCTCTTCAATTCGTAAACACATTTTTGCATGGGAATAAATGGATTGCCGGACCAAATTTAACTCTCGCTGATATTTCTATCTATACATCAGTAATCATGTGCACTTTGGCTAAAGTAGATACGTCTAAATACCCCAACATTAAAAGGTATTCTACATAAATTATATTATTTATTGAAAATATCTGGTATATTGTACAAATGTTTTTTATATTTATCCATAGGTGGTTTGCTGATTACGAGAAGACCATGGTGGGATACAAGAACGTTACTGAAAAGCAAGCAACAGCTATCAAGGCGTGGATAGCAATGAAATACTTTGCTTTATATAAAAAAATGCGCATAAGACAACTGAATTCGATAAAAATATTACAATAAATATTTTTTTATATTAATATGTCGAGAACACAATATGTAACCGAAGAACAACGATGGAGCCATTAAAATTTACTCCCTAATGACTTTTAAGATGTGCACCGGCGATGAGTTAGACTCTGAGTTAGACAAAGCCGATAAGTTAGACACCGTTTCTCGGAAGCTACAACATACATTTGCACCAGTGGATCATTGGCACTCTTGTATGAACCAACATAACAGTGCTATGATATTGATTCCAACATAAATATAAAAGTTTCAATCGATTTCATAACAGAATTTGAAATTTGGAAGCTAATTTGCCAGTTTTAATTTAAAACTTCATTTATACAAAAAATACGTATTCCGAAATACTTAAAAAAAAACAGCAACCTAAAAAAGTATAAATTTATTAGAAATCATAGTCGTTAAATTAAAAAAGTTTTAAAATTGTAATAAAAAATAGCAAAAATGAAATTGGCAGAATGTAAAAGAAAATTAGCAGAATGAAAAATAAATTCTCCCGATATATAAAAGTTTTAGTCTAAGTAATTCATTTAACGTACAAATTATGAAAGTCTTGGAGGTGATTGCTTTTGTAATTTGGTTATTTTGTTTTACAAATACCAAAGACTTAAAATATTATAACACATCGGTTTACTTTAAGTTCAGGGCTTTTTAATAACTCATGGGATAAGATAAAATAAAATAACAAGGCAGACCGACTCCCAGGACTCTCATATTTTGTGTTATCCTATATTACCTATGCGTATCCTATATACATATTTACCTATGCAAACAACTTCTATATAGAGTGACTTTTGATTTCTTTTTTCTTTTTGTTATTCATAACTTCAACGTTTTTACGAGCTTTTACATTTTTACTATGATTGTAGTAGTTTTTTCAACGTATTGACTATGGTTTTTATAAAATAATTATGTATTAGCAATCATTGTTTTTTTTCAGAATGATTTAATGATTATTTTCTGTTTAAACAGTGTTTTAATTAAAATTGAAGATTTGTAAGGTGGTCGGCGAATCAGCCACTTTAATACTAACGAAATAATGTGTAGGTATTCGTAAGTTATAAACTATTTAATCAAACATTACAGTTTATACGTATCTTTTTGTTCCTAACCTATATTCTTTTTATAATATTAAGGTTAAAAAAGACATATAAATGCAAAATACATCTGTAATTTACTTTTTGTAACCACAATTAAAACACACGTAAATAATAAGATTTATAATATTTTTCAGAAAATAATTCTTAGCCGTAGTGATAAATCTACATATTATTAAGCCGTCAGTGATACATATTATTAAGCTTTTATTAGGCCGTCAGTGATATATCTACATATATTTAACAGAGTTGTTTAGTATCTGTGACATAATAACTATTCCTAATTAATATCAATAAGATTCAAATTCAAAATTCTTTATTAATCTATAATATTACATATATTTTTAAAAATCAAAGCCATCCTAACTAGGCCTCGCCTGTACTAAGGTAGGCTTAATATAAAAGAAGGTAGAGTGGTTTTCGTAACTTGCTGTATTATCTTTGTATATTTTAATGTTACATTTAAGAAGATATATATGTCTCCAAAATAATAAAGCGTAATAACATTAAATTTAGGTATATACATATAAATATACACAAACATACATAAATAAATATATACTTTATAGAGTGCTCTATTTTAATATATACCTATGTTATTAATGTCTCCGTTTCTTGTCGACCCATAGTCAAAAGTGACTTAGTTAGGTTTTTCTTTACGCCGTGACTAATCCTAGATTTCAGTCCTGCAGGAAAAACACTATTCATTTTGTTGAATAGTCGAGGAGCAATGTAAGAAAAGTGTTTTTGCGCAAAACTTGTTCTCTTTTTTTGGATTAAGTGCTGTCTGGTTGTTGTTACTCGTGTTCCTTTATGGTGTGTTGAATATAGATGATAATTCTCATGATTATAGTAGTAGAGTAGGACTACTTTAGCGTATATTTGACGAACGTCAAGGACTTTAGATTCCTTGTACAAGCTCTCAGAAGAATACCGGAAGGGTTTTTTGTGTATTACTCTTAGTAGCGACTTTTGGGCCTTAATAAGAGGATCAAGTGTTTGCAGCGAGGCTCCACCCCAAGCTATGATTCCGTATGCTAGTAAGTTATGGGCCAATGCGAAATATATCGTTCGTACTAAATCTTTGGATACGGCATTTCTTATTAATTTGAATGTATGTACAAGTTTTCTCAATTTTGTTGCAGTGCACCTGATATGATCTTCCCACTTCGGTATATAGTCCAGAGTTAATCCTAGGCACTTTATTGTATCTACTCTTTCCACCTCCGTACACGTACAAGGCTGTGTCGCATTCTTGTCGCACTCTTGACCTGCCGGCTCATTGAATGATACATGCCTACCTTGCCATAAATGTCATATAATGGATATGGTATGAGTAAGTTCTTACTGTGCATCTACCAGGGAGCTAACGGGCCCATGATGAGTTGGCCACGATGACCCATGTGTTCAGGGTCGGTCACACTCACGGGTCAACACCCATCCGACGGCCTCCACGCGCGGGGTGCGAACCTGGGTAGGACTCTGGGGGGGCGAAACCAGTTTCCCCAAGGAATCAAACCTCTGGCGCTTCTGGACGGTCTGCGCACCGTGCGGCGCAAGCCAATCGATTGTGCACTCCGACTAACAGTCGGGGGAGTCTGGAAACTGTATTGTTTTCTATAGAGCGGGGGTGGTTGCGTACCTTACGGCGACTGCTCTTGAAATGACCATTGGCCATCCGATCCCGGTTCAGAGCCGGGCAAAGGACGCCTTGGTCCGCGATAGATTCGGTGTACTCCGTTTCACCGCTTCGTAAGGGAGAGGACCGCGCAAGCGACCTCGAACTCGGAACCAATCGAGAGACCGGAGAAATCAGGTCACAATTGGAAGTAAGGGCGCGAGTATCTCGAGCCGCCGGGTTTATGCCTGGCCAACTCGCGGTAAGGCGTTGGACTCTTACGGGTTGTGGCGTAGCTAGACGTTGGATTGTTTTTGTCCAAAGTCTTCTAAGATCACTGCAGGTCGATAGAACGACTAATCGTTGTGACGAACTAGTCGTCACGGGAATCTAATTCCATAAAACATAACAATAAACTTCATTAGAAAACATCTTACACTTCATTAGAGTTTAATCGGACTAGAAACGGATGCCATACTCGCATCATGCGATAAAATAACGCACACCCCTAGTCGGATTCACGACAAAATTACCAGTCGATTAAATTTAAACCGACTGGATCGGGTGATTAATTTTATACCCCCCTCTCTTGGATTTTGACCGCGGAACAGGACGGACTGCTCGTGGCCGCTGCCCCCCCTTCCAGCGGTCTCACATTTTTTCTGCATACCAGAGCAGCAGTGCCACGCTTATTATATTTTGCATGAAGTTTCAATAGTTTTTGCCGGCCAAATAACCGGATAACATCAGTGCGCCAGCCCTGCATTCAAGCCGAATCGAACCCCAGTCTTCGTGGGACCTACCCTCCATTACCAGGCGAGTTTTTAGGGTTCATGTTCTGACTCCCCAAACTCTTAAAACCCCCAAGAGTTCAGTTTATAAGTGAATCTCACATTAAATAACCCAATCAAATTAAAAACCTAGTGCAAGGGCGCTCTCTACGGTTCGACCCTCCCCCAAGAGTTCAGTTTATATGAATCTCACATTAAATAACCCAATCAAATTAAAAACCTAGTGCAAGGGCGCTCTCTACGGTTCGACCCTCCACTTAGCGCGTTTCTCTTTTATATTCAATTAACATACTATTCAGCCTAGTTGAGCGCAAGAGAATCTAAGGATTCGGCGCGTAGTTCCTGTGAAAACCGTAGTGCGATCAGGGAACACGCTCCCTAATAGCCCGGCGGCATCTAGTTCGACCGGAGCGCGGAAGCGCCCGCGCCGGTGGTTGTTGAGGATTCTCACCTTAAAAAGGCCCTTATTTTAAGTACTCTAAAAGCATATTGATAGAGGTGCCTCCCAAAATCCATCCGAAATTCCCGTATTAACCCTTTATCGCAGACCTACCGTGAGTTTACCAACCTACCTACCGTGAGCTCCCACATACGCCCTCGGCGATCCCTCGGCTCTGAAGCGCTTGTGAAGGCATTAGAAATCCTCCCGATACATTTCATATAATTAAATTAAAAATGTTTTTCCGAATAAAATCTGTAATATTCGCATAAATAAACCTTGTAGCATACATTGAGTTTTTCTTAAAGGGTTAACCTCTCACCTACGGAGAGAATTCACTTCGTGATTTACGACATAAATGATATAAGGTTAAGAGTGCCAAGTAACATATAAAAGGGACGGCTCCGAATTAGCGTGAAGCTCGCCGCTAAACACCGATGAGAAATCTGCCGCAAGGTGGCGGCACTAGCGCAGCGATCTGACAGCTCGGATCGCGCGCGACTTCACAGCAGTCTGAAACTCATTTTAGTTTTTAGCTCCAGCGATAGGCCACGGTAAAGTATGTATTTTATTCCTATTTCTATTTTTTCCATTTTCCTTTCCACGATTTCACTTCCCCTCCCACAATAGAAGCAAGGCTGCCCTTCTCTCCAGAAGCTCTTCTTTCCTCGCGCAGGACTCCTTGGGTTTACCACGACCCTTTCCACTGACTAGCCGCGGTCCCGGATCCTGTTGCGTATCCCCTTCTGCGGCGTTCAAGGTCAGGCAGTGACCACGCCTGCTCTTTCTTGTAGCGTCCCGACTCCCATTCATCTAGGACCCCCGTGGTGGCGCCCACATTCACACATTCACGAGACTATTACACCTTTTTTTCCACAGTGATCCTAAAACCCACGAAAGACATCTTTTTCCCATGATCTAACAACAGGCCATTTTAATCGGGTAACGTTACATCGTTAAAACGTCCTGTGGTGACGGGCTCGCCCATTGTAGTCGACACCTCAAGATGTGCATCTACCAGTTAAACATCTGCAATAATAATAAGGGATGACCTGTTTACGTGTATGTGTTAATTAACAACTGCCTTAATTGCACACGCCTTCTGATGAACCATACATTTTTAAATTGAATTTTGCTTCGGAATGCATTCAATCCGACCTTTCATTTGACACTAAACACGATATAATTATGTTAATTTATGACATTTGGACATTTAGACAAATATTTACTTGATATTGAGATGGAGAGTTAATACTCTTTGACACTCGATTCTAGCAACCACACACTTCTAAATCGGTTTAAGCGTTGTGAAGCTATAGTGGAATGAAAAAACGGAAAATATACGTAGATAAACCCTGGCCACATAACACCACTTTTTTATTGGGCAGTTAACACTCCTTTTTTATTAAGTGTAAAAATAAAAATTACTGATCAAATAAAGGGCACAATATCTATAACCATACTAATCGAAGTAATAATGTGATTGTCATGAAAATAGGTAATCGTATACTAAAAATGACAAAATTAAAATTAATTCTCAAATCCAGCAATATACCTGTTGGACGTTTATAGTGAAATTAGTGGTCATAAGTAAATTTGTTATACTTTTCTATAATTTAAGCTTGTAGTAATACTGGCCTAATTTAAGCCTGTAGTAATACTGCTGTGCATTGTTTTTTATATTATTAATGTCTTTTTGTATCACAAAATTAGAAGTGTAAGACTAGAAAAATAAGAGTTTGTCTCGCCAACAAACTGTATACCAGTTTGGCTAGATTTTAATATTTTAAAAAAAATATTTTTTCTCTGAAAAAAAAAAAAAAAAGAAAAAAGCTCCGGCGATAAAAATAGAAATTACTCTCTTTGGCAAATGTGAATTATCGTAGGTATATTTACATTTATTTCACATTGTGATACTTTTGGAATATGAATTCAACTTTATCATAATCTCTTAGGTAATAGTGTACCTACTCTAGCTGCCACTAGTAACAAAAGGTGCCATACCAAGTAAGTTGGCCTGGAACACATCACAATAAAAACACAGAAGACTGTCAAAATGTTCTTTAACCTTTCAGCCGCCGGCCCTCCAGAAAGCTATTGTACGCCCCGCGCCAGCCTGTTTTGAAAAGAAGGGCGAGCGCCGCGCTGTGTTTATACTAAGTATTTTCCATATTACCACCATATCGATCAAAACCACTAAATATCTATTAATGAATTGCCTAACTTATTTACTTGTTAACCTATTTATCAAAATTTCACAGTGATAGCCAAGGTCGTTTGATCAGAATAATGATTTATTCAAACGAGTGTCATTTTCTCCCGAACGCAAATAAAACACCCACAATTAATTGTTTGAGCATATTTTTTCACTTTTTTTAAAATTATCAGAAAGTTAAATAAATTCTCTTTAGAATAAAAATAAAATCGTATAACATTATAGTACTAATAAGTAGTGTAATATTAATTTCAATTTGTCAATATTTTTGGTTTTACTTTTTCCGGCGGAGTTTACGTGACTCAAAACATAGGGTGTTTGTAAACGATCGATATATTATTTTAGTTAGACTCTCTGTAATGCCTCTGAAATCTTGAAACTAAACATAACGGCTACCAAGACAAAGTTTTACTAGGTAATCTACCTAGTAAAATCCCTTTTTATCCCCAACTATATACCCATTTATTTCGTATTTTTAATACCAATTTCGTTGAATAGCTAGGTAGCTACAAAACACTACCCAGAAACAGTTTTCTCAAAGTAATTAGTAAGGGTGTGTTATGATTATCCATAAAAATATAATTTTCAAAAAATTTCATCAATATAATTATAGCTATTTTTGAAAAAAAAATACCTAGGTATTTTCCAATAAAATTAAAGTATAGTAAAAGTATAAGTGTAATTATTATTAATAATATTAATAAGGGAATATAGTATATAATATATAAATTATTAAAAAATTTGTACCTAGGTACTTCCTGGGTAGGTACTTTTTTACTTATAGATTGCAACTATCCCACATTTTGTGTAAAACCATAATTCGTAAATAAATAAAACAGGTGTAAAAGAATCACACCGTTCATATTTTAGCGCTTAATTTATTAGTAGCCATGCTTCTAGTAACTGACTATAATATACCTGCAAAAGGCGATTCAAAAGGCCACTCCTTTTTTTAGGTTACTCAAGCAAGTCGAATCGTAATGTCTAACATCTGTTTGTCACTTCCCACGCGACCGACCGATACAATGACGAAGCCCTATGAAGGTCGAAGCATCGATATCCCTGCGTTGGGACGAAGGGTCTGTACTCTGTTTCCAAAACTTTAATCTGCAACAACTCTTACTTCGTCAATCATTTCTTTTAAATTTGTCCTTTTTAATTAGACACCGTGTCACATTGGACTTGCGTTAACGTATTAGAATCATTGTCAACGTTTTAAGAAATATATTTTCATTAGGGTTACTTATTGTACTCATCTATATTTACGAACACTAGCGTATTATTAGTCTACTGATTATTATTTTTCATCATTGTAAACAAAATATTTTACCAGTAATTATTGTCGTGATATTTTGAGATTTAGTTATTTCATAATTTTATATTAATTCTTATCTTGATTAAGTAGATAACAAAAATACAACTTACTGTTACCGTTTTAGATTTATTTTACTATACGAATATAAGACAGGTACTCAATGACGATTGTTTGATAGTGATAGTTAAGTACCAATAATAAATATAAAGTTTACATTCAAAAATGTCAACATATCTTACAATTATAACTCACCAGGTTGACTTTCTGAGGTGACACGAAATATTCGGCAACTCAGAAATAATGTCCATATAAAATTTAGCTTAAAAGTCTGAAAGAGATCAAGAGCAACAAATAACATCGTGATTTATGTCATATAAAATTTATTAAAGAAAACATTTATTCCCAAATAATTCCACTGACCGCTGGCAAATGAAAGTCCTAGAAATTGCATGGATACTATAAACATTACTTTTTAACTTATGGTTAGTAGTTTTAGAATTATAAATAAAGTAATTTAAAATATTCATATTATAATTTAAAACTATGATCTCAAGTATATTATCGAGTTCATTATTTGATTTGGTGTAAAAACAATTATTTATTCGTTATTGTCCGTAACAAAAACAATAATATGTACAAAAATGTTGCATTTACTATTTATGGCTTTAATTGAACTTCATTTGTTTCTCAGTACAATGACAGAAGGTAGGTCTACTTTTGTAACTCGATTTTGACGAACTTTTACATAACCAATTATTTTTAAATTTTACATACATAAAAAGTTCCGATGACAATACAATATTCTATAGGTAAAATAATAAAATACATGTCGGGTGTTTGAATACCTACAACATTTTAAGGGGGTTATTATTTATGAAACATTGACAAGTAGGACTGCTAGTATTAGGATTATAGAATTATAAAGCACCATTGATAATGAAAATATAAAAATTACCCACCAAAAGCAGTAACTTATACTTACATATTATATTTAAAGCGACCTGATTGTAGACGAAAATACACAATACCTTCTAACGAATAGAATACATTCGTAACCAAAATTCTTTTATACCCTTCCGAGACTCATTGACATGGTTATCTAGGCGACTATTTTGACTATGGTTATCCAGGCGACTTGATTGCGTTGGACGTGATATTTTACTAAACAAACTAAATCATTATGGAGTTAGAGAGGACTGCTTAAAATGGTTTGATTCATATTTGAAAAATAGAACTTTAATCGTGGAAATTACACATTGTCAAAATCAAAACATTACGAAACACTGTTCGATTGCTTTAATTAATAAATTTGGTGTCCCGCAGGGTTCAATTTTGGGCCCTATTCTATTTTTAGTTTATGTAAATGATTTACCAATGTATTTCAAAGATATATTTCCAGCACAGCCAGATACAGACCTTATAGGTCTAGTTGGTTGTACGACTTCGCCTCATTTCGGATATGCTAGCACATTTATATGCATAGAGCTATGTTTTTTCCTCTATACTAATGTTTATTTTTAAAGATTCTGCATATAAGATAGTATGTATGTCCATGTCTCTTTTTTTGTACATTACTTTAACAGTTTGGAAACGCGTGGTCTGGTGGTTAACGCTGGCGATACCGTTACATGTCAAAATCATAAATACGGACTTTACGAATTGCCGCAGATCCTTGCTCGCCGAAATTGCCTATACAATACTGTACCTCTAATCTCTCTTTGGAATTCTCAAATCAAAAATCTATGACATCAAGGAATTTTAAGACTCAAAAATGAAGATACAAGTTTAGTATTTATTGGAGAGTAAAAGACGTAAGCTTGATTCTATACATAAAACTATAGTTAAAAACTTTAAAAATGTAGACTCCATTTTTTTTATATTTTATCAAATACTTTTTGTTTATGTACTTAAAAAACTGTTAAAAATCGTATGCAGGTTATTTTTCGTAAACTTTTGTTACAAAGAAATGGAAATAATAAAAAAAATATATATCCTCGGAAATTGAATATCCTGGGAAACAAAGTTTGAATTAAAAAAAAATATAGCGATATTAACTCACTTTTTTATGTTAAAAAATATTTCGTTAAAAAAATAAATAAAAAAAAACTTTCTTGTAATCATTATGTAACAAATATAAAACATCCTCTATAGTCGCGATGTGTTTGGTCGTTGCTACAGTAAGTTAAAGTTTTCCAGGAAATTACTTGTGAAACGTCAGATTAATTTAAGTATATGTAATCTAGACTAAATTTCCAATAACATGATATTTAATTTATTATAAATTATTTGAAAAAATACGAGATTTTACTCAATAAACGGCTTGCTTGTGTTAACTGTTCCAAGGAACCGGCATTGAATCGCGAATAATACCCATTGTTACTTCCTATTTCGGAGATTTGAAGGTTTATATATGATAATAATATATTTAAATAATATTAAAACAACATCTACTTACATTATTTCTGGTATCCACAACACAAATCACTAATACAGATACTCTAGGAACGACTTTAAACGTTGCCGTCCGAAGAAATTATGATGTACGCATTTCAGGGTCGGTTTAGGCATCTCAAAAATGATATTTTGTAAACTGCGATATTTCTTTCGGTTGCTAGTTTTATTGGCAAGCGGCTGTACTTAAATTTATTACGCTGGTGTAAACCATTAGGTAGAAAAAAAATAAAAATCAGCGCCGCATCTGCTGTCACAGACGGTGTGACGCCGGCGCTGAGGGACAAAAATCGTCTGGCACAGCGTATGTGACGGCGGCGCTCTAAGAGTTAATCTTTTTCTTAATTGACAGATATGTGTTTGTGAAAATTTCCACCTTCCCAAGCCATCTCTTTCTTCCATTGCTTGAAGACTGCGACCGGACCCATTGACGGAGAGCAAGCTGTTTCACGTTTCCTGACGCTAAATCCTATTCCTAAGATATGCCTAGAGGTTGTTTCTTGCCACTGTAAAGCAATTTGTAACTCACAGAACTGCAGTTGCAGGAAACAAAATGACCCTTTCAAAAAACTCTATACTTCCTGAAAACGTACCAGTCTTAATTCTGGAGACACACAGTGTTATTTTTTAGTTTCTCTAAGGTCTTGTTGCCAAAAAGTCGCTTAATTGTTAAATTTTCGAAAATATTTGATTCAAAGATTAGCTCAACGTTGTTTTAATGTTATTTTTTTAAATCCTCATGTTTAAAAACATATATCGAGATGTGTGACGCTCGTTTTTCGATAAAATATGGGGCTGGCACCATCTTGGACGCCATCTTGAAATACCGGGCTAATGTTTTTTACTGTGTATTTTTAATTTTCCTGTGCTCAAAAACATACACCTAGATATTTTGGACGCGTTCCTATTGCAAAGGGGGGTTTTATAGTGACGATTTCTGGTTTCAGCGCCATACTGGCTGCCATCTTGGAATCTCAATTCCGGTCGGTATTTCGCTTGGGCAACCGGCATTTTCAGATTCAGCAGGGTCGAAATAGGGAGAAAAGACCTGTTGCTTAAAAGTAACACGATTTGTTTCTAAAAGTAAAAAGTAGAGCTCTTTTTCGATATTTTCACTAAACTATAACTGTTAAACTGAAGTCCATGATGAAGTCGAAGCGTTGCGAACAACAGTTTTAGAGTTATGACGAAGAACCAGAGGAATAAACTAATTATAATGGGATCGATTGTTCTCATAATGCGTAGTTATTTCGTCTTATAGTTTGGGTCTTCTTCGTTATTTCGTTTGGTTTCACTACTAAAATCTTAAATCTCGGTTTATCGATATCGATTAAATTGTAGTAAATTTATTCACTCTCTAAAAAAAATTAGGCGCCCGTTATCATACGACGAAATAATCTCCTGTTTCGTCATTTTTGGAAGAAGTTTTATAGTAGATGCACCGTGTCGATCAGTCAGTTCCGTGGATACTCGTTCATCAGCCAGTCGCGCGCCTAGTATTTTGGAGCAACCTTGATTTTTCCACATGTAAATATCGTTCATTTTTATTTGTACAAATATACATTGTTAGCAATTTTGGTGTTATATGGTTGTAAAAAAAAACCATTTCCTGTTATTATATAAAACGTATTTCATTGTAGGTGTAACGTATATACTTATTTCTTCTAATCTATATTATTTAATAATTATTATGTTTCTTAGATAAAGTGCTATAAAAGTCTACATAACTAATTATAAAATACAGAGATAATTTAAATGAAAATAAAATAATTTTTATAGCTAGTTTTTTTAAATACTAGGTATGGTAAACTAGCTAGTAGAATTATAAAAGTGTAAATTTTAGTGTGATCTATCCGTAAACAAATAAAAAAGTCAGAGTTTAAATGAAGTACCAAGCGCCTCTCTTTCATACCTGTATTTTAATATATAATACTTAATTAGTTGCAAAATCGAAAGAATTTTTGCTTGATATCAGACTAATTATGTTTATTTTATTTCGAGAGATCTTTACAGATTTTAGAAACTTATATAAAAGACATTTATAAAATTGATCGAAATTATGAAATACAAATACTTCGCGTATAAAAGAAAGAAATAATATCAGTAGCTCTACATACAGGGTGAGTTTTAAAATTTTGTTTTTCTTTTTTCTTGAAAATTGATATTAAAAATTGCTTTGGTCGTCGTACTGATGCACCCACTACAATATGTCACTAATTAAAAGCTTGTATACGATAGTTCGGTTGTTAGAGTAGGTATACAATGTTGACGACGACCCCTTTTGTACTTAAATTTGGAGTATAGACTGTGCCAAATTGATTTGGTGAATGGAAAAATCCGCCCTTCAGTGCACTCTGATCGTTCCGTATTTTAAATGAATATTGTAAATCTCAACAAGTCGGTGCAAGAATGAAGACTATATTATCTCTGTTATAGTAAAAGGCAAGAATTAGGAATCCTTTAAAATGGGTATCGATCTGTATCAATCCGATGGATCATCGCAGTCTTGCGCAGTCGTGCTGACAGCTGCAGCCTTGGGCGTCAAGCTCAATTTGGTGCCCTTGAACCTGATGAAAAATGAACAATTGACTCCAGAATTTCTGAAGGTAAAGAAACATTTATGAGACTTGAATGTTACCTGTGATACCACACAATGAATCGTAATATTTCTTTTATTGCAGCTCAATCCACAACATACCATTCCCACATTAGTGGACAATGGTTTCTCGGTGTGGGAGACGAGGGCCATTATGGCCTACCTGGCCAACAAATACGGAAAAGACGATAAACTCTACCCCAAGGATGCCCAGGCAAGAGCTGTCGTTGACCAGAGACTGTACTTTGATATGGGAACCCTTAACAAGAGCTTTGGTGAATATTTCGTAAGTGGATTATATACGTCTCGTAGTTTTTGCTCATAAGCATTTAATTTTGGCTTTTTCATTTAGTACAGTTGTGGTTTTCATGCTGGGACAGATCAAAGAAACAAGTAAATGAATCGTCCTTGGTTTATATAGCCTCCAAAAGTTGTAGATGTTTCAATCGTTCAAATTTTACTGTTGTGGGAGCTAAATTTTGCCGACGTCAGTTACCTAAATGTTAACAAATTCATCTTAAGAAAATTAAATAGACTACAGAAACTATGAATACTTACGGTTATGGTCTCCTTAATGACATGTTCGTTTCATGGTCTTTCCTGCATATCATAGTGTCTGGGTAGCGCTCTATATATACCTTTTCCTCTGTCCCTAATATGTTATTTCTCAGCAGTTCCTGCGACAGATTGTCCAACCAGCTCCCAATTAAAATAAAAAAAGAATTCGCTTTGTTTTCCTTTCAAGCGTCTTGGAAGAATTGCTACATATCATTCCGCAATTAATTATCCTACTTTCCCATAGTCTCCTCTTCATCCGCTTAAAAATTATTGGGTTTTTTATTTTAATTGTTTATGTTTTCTTAACCCTCCGTCGGCTCACTCTAGGCCACCTAGATTCGGGCGCAATGTGCCTGGTGAACCCAGGTTTCAAAATAGCCGATATTAAATATCTGTATTATTATCAGTTCTCTAAAGTAATCACTGACGTAGATAAGGATGTATACTAGGGGAATAAGTACAATATAATGCAAAAAAATATCTAATAACTGAAAAAACTATAAAAAAAGAGAAAATTATCAAATTTCAAAATTGACATATATACATATAATCATATTCATTCTAAACAATATAATAATGTAAAAACGTTTATTGTAAGGCACTTAAATACAATTGAAATTAGCTTTATGATATCATAAAATGAGTTAAATAAAACAATTGTGATGGAATGAATAGGAAATACGCAACTTCAAAACTGTGAAGAGATCGGGCACAATTAGCCTAACAGGCCACGGGCGATGCTGTTACTCTCTACGGCGTCGGGTAAGATAGTAGGGTGATTCAATGCGGCGCTGCGAGGCAGAAAGTTACTGGGAGTAGTGGTATCAGACCCCGCCCTGGCATGGGGGGTCAAAAAAAGTTTCCGGCCTGTGCCTGACAGATCAGGTGTTCCCGACGCAGGGTTAAATGTGGTAATTACTCGAGCGAATATCAGTCAAATGATCAACAAAAAAAAATAGTTCTGTGTTGTCATTATACCTACATGAATTTAACAATAATAATACAAAGTCAGCAGTAAGAGATTGCATATATTTTCTAGGCAGTATATCCGCCCTTTGTGCCTAATATCTAATGTGCGTAATATTGATATATTATTATATAATATTTATTATTATTATATATTTTTTAATATATATATATATATATATATATATATATATATATATATATATATATATATATATATATATATATATATATAATATATATATATATATATATATATATATATATATATATATATATATATATATATATATATATATAATATATATAATATATATATATATATATATATATATATATATATATATATATATATATATATATATATATATATATATATATATATATATATATATATATATATATATATATATATATATATATATATATATATATATATATATATATATATTATATATATATATATATATATATATATATATATATATATATATATATATATATATATATATATATATATATATATATATATATATATATATATATATATATATATATATAAATATATATATATATATATATATATATATATATATATATATATATATATATATATATATATATATATATATATTATATATATATATATATATATATATATATATATATATATATATATATATATATATATATATATATATATATATATATATATATATATATATATATATATATATATATATATATATATATATATATATATATATATATATATATATATATATATATATATATATATATATATATATATATATATATATATATATATATATATATATATATATAATTATTATATACCTATGATATAATATTTAAAAAAAATAATGATACAATAGACCCTGATTCTATATTTTCGTCTTATACATCGCTGTGTCAGCTATGAACTGTATGTCTAATATTGAGCGCTAAACCTGCCCGTTTAATTTTGTCGTGAATTTTAAACATTTTTTGCAGTACCCGCCAATATTTTCCAAAACACCCTTTGATCCAGCCAAGTTGGAAAAACTTCACGAGGCTCTGCAATTCTTAAACATATTTTTGGAAGGAAAGAAATGGGTTGCCGGCCCAAATCTAACTCTCGCCGATATTGCTATCCATGCAACAGTAATCATGTGCAATTTGGCAAAAGTGGATACATCTAAATATCCCAACATCAAAAGGTATTATAAATAACATTATTTATTGAAGGTATGTGGTATATTGCATAAATGTTTTTTTTTTATCGATAGGTGGTTTGCTGATTGTGAGAAGAACATGGTGGGATACAAGAACGCCACTGAAAAGCTAGTAGCAACTATCTCGGGTTGGATTGCATCAGTCAAATAATCATTTTAATTAGAACAAAAGTCAGTCTTAGAACAAACACCTAATAGTTACTGAGTTTAAAATCAACTGAATGTGAAATGTTAAAAATACGCATCAATAAAAATATTACAACAAATATAATTTTTTATTAATTCGAGAATACGATGTGTCACCTAAGAGCAAGGATGGAGACAAAAAAAATACTCCCTAATGAATTTTCGATGACCGCCAATAAAGTTCGACACTTGCAAATCCCGTTTCTTAAAAGCTAACAGCCACATTTGGTACGAACCAACATAACTGAAAACACCACTATGATATCGCTATCGACGTTATTATAGCCAGATTTCCACACATATACCGAAAATCTCAGATTTTGTTTCAAGCAATTCCGGTATTGATAGGTACTGAGGTATTGATAGGTACTGATAGGTATTGATAGGTACTGATAGGTATGGTATTGATAGGTACTGAGGTAACCTGGAAATATAAGCATCAAATATATATAAAATTTCTTACATGGTTACACTGACACGGTTTCCTTAAAAAAAGGTCTGTGGAACGTTGTGACATTGCGACACTACATAGTTATGTTGCATGACATGGAGTCCTTATCTACAAACCGTAGCTTTAGTTAGGGAAATTGTTACTGCACGCAGGATGTGGTACTTAACATTTGAGAACTACTCGTATTTAAGCCATCTTTCATGGGAGCCGCCGATACTAGAATCATTAGGCAAATACGTGAATAAATAAATTTAGAGACGTTCTCTTTTCCCGTTTTATCTCATATTTTCTCTCTGAGATGATATTACTGTTGGGATCGCCTAAGGGCAAGAAGAAGAATGAAGGGGGCTGTAGAGAATAGAAAAGGGTTGAAGGTGAACATTAAAATAAACAGAAATTCGCATTACATCTCAGAAACGTTAAAAGTAAGTAAGTAAAATACTGGAAAAAATGCTTGTTCACCCGAAATTGTAGGTTAAGGATAATTATAAAAATCGGTTGTGTCACCCCAAGACTTTCCCGGTAACTAGCCAAGGACTGTTTCATCTGAATATTATTACACTCTCCCCCCCCCCCCTTACCCCTCCCAAAAGTGAATGTGTTTACTACCGAAATTTTATAACTCTTTAGTACTATTTAAGCACTCTAAATAAAGCATGATAGGAATCTACGGAAGAAGTAGAGTATCGGAAAAAAGAATATTTTCGTCCAAAACTTTATACATTCTTAGTACTTCAGTATCTATTAAAGCACTTTAGATAATGCGGGATAGGAACTTGGTCTATCTTGTTGAAGTTAAAGCACTCTAAAGACAGGATAGGAACCCACGGAAGAAGAAGAATATCGGAAGGAAAAAAACATTTTCCTCCGAGACTTTATACATCCTGAGTACTTGGGTATCTATTAAATCACTCTAGATAAGGCGGGATAGGAGCCCACGAAAGGAAAAGAATATCGGAAGAAGACCCCTGCCCCCTTCCCCGTCAACACGGTTTTTCTGTTACACAGAAATATTTGTTTTCCTTAATAAATCAAGTACCCTTTTCCAACCGAACAATTCATTTTTAATACGCTTTTATTAGGTCGACCTGTATGTAACTAACTATGTAATGGAATCTAAGGTAAATAATTTAACCATTTTCCAAGGATCGTAGCGTCATGAAAATTGGCAGCTGTATGTAGTTCTGATGACAATACAATAATATGGTACTGTCGAACTGATCTGATGATGGAGTCGGAAGATATGAACTAGAACTTCATGATGGAACATCGTATCATAGCTGTGTTTGGACTTGTTAAAAAAGTCTTGGAATGAACTTTGACCACGATTAGGTTTCAAGGTCTGATGATGAAGCCGGAAAATAGGAACTGGCATTCCATGATGGAATATCGTATAATAGTCGTCTTTGCACTTGTGAGAAAGGTCACGTGATGGACGTTGAACACGATCAGGTTTCAGGGTTATAACAAACCTTTTTTTTTTTGGTTTTTACGTGCATTTATAAAAGCGTGTTTTTAGTGTTTTTTTTTAAACTATTAATTTATTCATACACCTCGTGGTATCCCTGTTTATTAGCAGTTAACGGTTTATTGTTATCTGCCATGACTACAGTGTTACGTGTGAATTGAACGCACGTAAAAGGGACGTATTTTGTTCGATAATTTCGGGCTTGCGAAATATTTGCCTTACAATCCGAAAATATGATGAACTCAACCAGCCTCGGATCTACATTTTTTCGAGCCAGGGCAAAACCTTGACTTTGGCTTCTCCCCTCCAGCATTTGAGATTAATGATTTATAAAAGTCACAAAACAAAAATACTGGATGGAATTTATTGTGGAAATAAGATTTGTAAAGGAGAATGGGCATTTTCAATAAAAAATGTAAAAATCTTTATTTGTAGAAAATTTATTACTAAAACAACTAATCTTAATTATTAGACGTTTCTGAGATGTATCCTATTAAATATGGCTAATTACCTGATATCCACTAGGGCACCTAACACATCCAGGCATTGTATTTTAAATAACTGTTTAAACGAAAACCGTCGCAGAATACCTGAGACGATAAAGTAGGTATACATACGCTGTGTGAGTACAAACTATATATTACTAAGAACAATCGAGTTTTTCAGAAGTATATAGAGGGGAAATACTGGGATATGTTGCTTGAACTCTGTACTATCAGACAGGGTAAGCCCAATGACTGTACATCATAATATGGTATCTTTTATGGATCTTTTATGGATGCCGAACTTCAAAACTCCGATACGGCTCATAATTGAGGTTATTTGTAGTAGTCTTAAATATTCTAGACAAATTGATCATTCCACTAGAAAATACGTTATTGTTATTGGAGAGGTGGGCCTGTTCGAATTACAGCGGATTGGTTGTTCTTCGGAGAAACTCGCAGACCGAAGGAGTGCGACTCTAAAATAATAAATTATCCGTTTCTAAAACGAAAAAACTAAAAGGCAGGAAAGAGCACTTAAAGAAACTATAAATTATAATATAGCGACGCGGGGACTAGACCAAGGGAATATGCCTTCGTAGAAGCAGTTTAAAAACTCATAACGCAGCCACTTTACTCCGCTAATAAAACGATAGTTCGGAGATAAAGGGTGACATAACAAAAGGCAACCCTAAAAATACCCGTACACGGAAACGGCTTTGCCTCCAGTACAGACAATGGCCTTCTGTTAAAAATATATGATGCAGCAACGGGCGAGTCCTTCTCATTAAAAAATAAACAAAAAACAAAGCCCTGTAAAATCGAAAGAGAGATTTAAATGCGTATTATCTTTGCTCTATCCAGTTAAAGGTTTAGATACTTGACATACCTTATTTAATTAATTAGTATAAGCTACTAACCACGTTTACGGTAACTATTAAGAGTTGTTACAAATAATTTGCTAATCTAAGCTAGGTGCATGTCTTATTAATAGTATGATAACCGCTAACCGGAAAATTTATTAATATGTAAAATAGGCTAAAATTTATACGTAACATTTTTTGTTTTTCCTTTGGTTCTTGTTATTAATTCTTGTTAAGTAATTCAAAAATAATTTAAGACTCGTTTATCTTAGGAACTATGCAAAGTAATATTTTAAACATAATACAGTAATTAATAACCCCTAAGGTTACCATTTATAATTAACACTTAAAAGGAGAAAACGGGGAAAATCGTTCCCTTTCTACCTTTATTAAATAGAGTATTTTAAAAAGAAGATAAGATGGCGCTTCGGATCAGGACCGCCCACAATTTTTTACGGGGTAGGCAGCGGCATGTTGCAAGCTGCCATTCTATTGGCCGACCCAAAATAACATGGCGGCATTATCATCCACTAGGCAGTAAGGGTGGAGTCCTGTACAGACATTGGAAAATATGTATACTCCTTTTATCAGGCAGTCGTTAAAAAATCTTAGACTCCCGCGGACGTATCCGCGGAGAAGTCGGGCGGTATAAAGTGTACGCACCGATTAAAGAGTGCAAATAAAGTGTAACTAAAAATGTTAATTAGCATTAATTAGCACCTAAGAAGATATCAATAAAGACTTACGATTTCGCGACAAAAACGCTTTAATTGTACCTTTATTGATCCAAAACGGTGTAATATCTTCCGAGGAAAAGGCAGCTTCACAGAAACGGGGCTTTATTTACCTACGCACAAGAAGAGGAATCCGATGGCGAAATAATCTCCTATGGGATATTGCGGTGAATTCTAACTATCGAATATCTACAGTCCGCTAGACCTCGCCGCTAAAAATAGATGTACAAACAAACTATGTTATAAAACGAACATAATTGGTCATTCGACACGGATTTAAAAAATAAAAAGAAGAACCGGCTAAAAAATGACCTCGATAAACGGATCAAAACAAGGTTCGACTGCGTGGTCCGGAAAAACGGCAAGAAGTGAAAGGCTGCTAGAAATCAGAGGGGCTTCGGAAGACCTGAGAAGAGTTACAAGGGAGAGAGCGAAAGTGGCAGCCGAAAAGAAGAAACTGGAAGCAGAAGCGAAAACGCGGGAGGAACGTTTTCGTGCCTCCGAAGATATAGCTGCGGCGCAGCGGAGAGCGGAAGAAGCCGAGGCAGCAGGCGTGATACAAGTTCAACAAGCCGAATTAGATGCAGAATTACAGATGTTGGATGCCGACACCCAACATGCGTTAAGAGTACTCGAGGTGGTGTCCGAAGTGTTCGACTCGGAAGGCAGCAGAGGCTGGGAAAACCGAAGAGATTTCGCCGACGAAGAAAATAATGCGGGGCGAATTTCTCGATGGGCGGACGAGCACCCGCGAGCAGAATCGACACAAGATCACTACCGGATGGATCCACCTGAAGCCGAGAACCTGAGGTTAAGCAGAAAACAGCAGGCGGCGGCGCTTCCTGATGGCACACCAGAACGCGGCGCGGAGCAGGCAGCCGGGAGGTCCCGCGAATGGCACGATCGGCGAGGCGCCGAAGAGGAGGCGAAAAAGACGACGGAGGACGCAGCGGCGGTCGCGACCAAAGAGGGAACGGGCAGCCGAGACGCGACGGACAACGGCACGAGCGAAGAACTCGTAGATAAGGTATGTCAAGTATTGTCTATAGCCTCGGCAAAAACTAATTACAGCAAAGAATTACCCCAGTTTCATGGGGATCCCTTACAGTTCATAGCGTTCAAATCTCTCTTTTATCAATCGACCGAAGTGTTACGTTTGAATGATTCTCAAAACCTGTTACGCCTTCAGACCGCAATTCGGGGGCGGGCGAGAGAGTGCGTTTCGGGACTCATGCTATCTCCAGTAAACGTAGCAGAAATCATGAAAACCCTGGAAACTATGTTTGGTAATCCAAACATCATAGTACAACGCACTTTAGCAGATCTGCGTAAAACTAGGGAACTAACCGAAAATGTCGACGCGGAAGATTTATTAAGATTTGCTTGCCATGTCAAAAATATGGTCGCTACAGTAAAATCCGTAGACAGAGTAGAGCATTTATGGAACCCAGATTTAATTGCGTCATTAGTGTCTAAATTACCGAGAAACTTAGTAACGTTATGGTTGGCCGATAGCGGTAGGACGAGTTCGAAAGAACCGGTTATAGTTTATTTCGCGTCGTGGATAGAAAAGCTAGCGATCGGGTCGCAAAATGCAGGTTTAAGCTTAGGGGAGGCTGGGAGAAAAATCCAGGGAGGAACGCGAGATAAGAAATTTAGGCAACATCCACAAAAGAGTGTAGTACTCAGTATGACAGAAAAACCTGCCCTCAGATGTCCCCACTGCACTGAGTCTCACTATCTGAGCAAGTGCGAAACATTTAAAAAATTACCTTTTAACGGGCGCTGGGAAGCGGTAAAACATATGTCGAGGTGCTTTAAATGTCTGGCTCCGTCTCATGGACGAAAGAACTGCCCGGCATATAGAAAGTTCCCTCGCAATAAGTACCATTACCTGTTAACGGCGGCGAGCGCTGTAGAAAAAAATGTTAGCCAGCCGGGAGGCGAGAGAGATGCTGAGTTGCAAGTTAATGCGATCGTAGCGCATTCTGTGGTAGGGAATAGAGTACTTTTACAGGTATTACCAGTTACTTTAATTGGGCCAAAGGGACGAAAGGTAGAATACGCCTTGCTGGATGCCGGATCTACCGTCTCGTTGATAGATAAGAGCTTGGCGGTCGAATTAGGTATTCATGGCGAAAGAAAATCGATCGAAGTCTTAGGTATAGGTGACATGCGAGCGACTGCCCAAGACGCAGAAGCCGTAACCTTCCAAATCAAAGGGGAAGAAAACCCGAAAGCGTTCAACATCCAAGCCTACAGTGTGGCGGCGTTGAACCTCCCAGAATTGAAGAGTTTCTCGGCAAAAGGCGCCACGGACATTGCTGATAAGATGAGAATCGCCGGCCAATTAATGACCGTACGGCCGCGTCTGTTAATCGGAGCAGACCGATGGGATTTAATTGTGTCCCGTAGACTTGCGCGGGTAACGGAGGAAATATCCTTATCAAAAACGCGTCTCGGGTGGGTCGCGATAGGAAAAACGCCGACGGAGAAGCACGGCAATGTATATCCGGTTTTTTGTACGAGCGAAAATCCGAGCGATGAATCGGTTATTCAGACTTTGCTAGAGGCTAATCTGAAACTCGAGCAAGACTGGCCTGGCAAAAAACGTGTGGGAAGTGATATTAAAAGAGCCGAGGAATTATTGGAGTCTACGACGTCTTTGCAAGACGGTGTATGGTCCACGGGGTTACTTTGGCGGGACGATGAGCGGAGCGTGCCAGATAGCAAACCTATGGCTCTGACACGTTTACGTTCCGTAGAAAGAAAAATGGACCAGGATAGAATGTACGGCGAAGCGTACTGCAAAAGAATGAACAGGAATCTCTAAAAATAGGGGATTTGGTGATCCTCCTAGACTCATCCTTGGAAAGAGGTCGGTGGCCGAGAGGGCTAGTGGAAAAAATCTACCCGGATAAGAAGGGGGCGGTGCGAGTTGTAGATCTAAGGATCGACGGCAAAACGTACCGTAGATCCATAGGTAAAATAGTGAAGTTAGATATAGCCGCCAATACGGAGGACTGATTACGCTAAGATTTAGGTTAATGTAAATTAATTCGATTGGTAGCAAAAATGGCCCCTGCCATTTTGGGGGGGAAATGTTCGAATTACAGCGGATTGTTTGTTCTTCGGAGAAACTCGCAGACCGAAGGAGTGCGACTCTAAAATAATAAATTATCCGTTTCTAAAACGAAAAAACTAAAAGGCAGGAAAGAGCACTTAAAGAAACTATAAATTATAATATAGCGACGCGGGGACTAGACCAAGGGAATATGCCTTCGTAGAAGCAGTTTAAAAACTCATAACGCAGCCACTTTACTCCGCTAATAAAACGATAGTTCGGAGATAAAGGGTGACATAACAAAAGGCAACCCTAAAAATACCCGTACACGGAAACGGCTTTGCCTCCAGTACAGACAATGGCCTTCTGTTAAAAATATATGATGCAGCAACGGGCGAGTCCTTCTCATTAAAATATAAACAAAAAACAAAGCCCTGTAAAATCGAAAGAGAGATTTAAATGCGTATTATCTTTGCTCTATCCAGTTAAAGGTTTAGATACTTGACATACCTTATTTAATTAATTAGTATAAGCTACTAACCACGTTTACGGTAACTATTAAGAGTTGTTACAAATAATTTGCTAATCTAAGCTAGGTGCATGTCTTATTAATAGTATGATAACCGCTAACCGGAAAATTTATTAATATGTAAAATAGGCTAAAATTTATACGTAACATTTTTTGTTTTTCCTTTGGTTCTTGTTATTAATTCTTGTTAAGTAATTCAAAAATAATTTAAGACTCGTTTATCTTAGGAACTATGCAAAGTAATATTTTAAACATAATACAGTAATTAATAACCCCTAAGGTTACCATTTATAATTAACACTTAAAAGGAGAAAACGGGGAAAATCGTTCCCTTTCTACCTTTATTAAATAGAGTATTTTAAAAAGAAGATAAGATGGCGCTTCGGATCAGGACCGCCCACAATTTTTTACGGGGTAGGCAGCGGCATGTTGCAAGCTGCCATTCTATTGGCCGACCCAAAATAACATGGCGGCATTATCATCCACTAGGCAGTAAGGGTGGAGTCCTGTACAGACATTGGAAAATATGTATACTCCTTTTATCAGGCAGTCGTTAAAAAATCTTAGACTCCCGCGGACGTATCCGCGGAGAAGTCGGGCGGTATAAAGTGTACGCACCGATTAAAGAGTGCAAATAAAGTGTAACTAAAAATGTTAATTAGCATTAATTAGCACCTAAGAAGATATCAATAAAGACTTACGATTTCGCGACAAAAACGCTTTAATTGTACCTTTATTGATCCAAAACGGTGTAATATCTTCCGAGGAAAAGGCAGCTTCACAGAAACGGGGCTTTATTTACCTACGCACAAGAAGAGGAATCCGATGGCGAAATAATCTCCTATGGGATATTGCGGTGAATTCTAACTATCGAATATCTACAGTCCGCTAGACCTCGCCGCTAAAAATAGATGTACAAACAAACTATGTTATAAAACGAACAGGGCCCAGTGCCCATACATTTTTCCCCATTGTTCTTTGTAAAATAGGTAAGTTTGTACCCTTAAAATAAGTAAATTTGCAATCTTCATTACCTATTCGCTAATAACTTTTCCTTATGTGTGACATTAATATAGAATACATATAACAAATGTAGACAACGCACAAGTCAGACTAGTATACAGACACCTTCAATTCTTAGGTCTCAGTAAATTTTACTAACTAAGTTGTCTACAGTTTTCATTTCCTTTAAATAATCTATTACCACATTAACTAATAATTATAGCGACATGTTTGAAAGAGTAGTTGTTAACAAAGGATATCAACGTGAATTACTCGCATACTTTATCAGCCACAGAAATACGGCCGTTAGGGTGTACCGGCTCCGATCGTGTAGCCCCGTCCCCTTCTGTATGTGGGTATTCCCCTGACAGAGACATCACACACACTGCACAGGCGCTCAAAAATCAACTTAGGATGTGTTCCAAAATCAAATGAACAATCGTTAGTACGACGCACCTTGGATGCTATGCGCTTTAGTGAAACAAGTTTTTACAAACACATGAATTTGGTGCCCCCTTAAATTGCCGCCCTGGGCAGGTACTCCGGTTTGCCCTCTCTTTCTAGACCCGGGGCTGAGGTCAACCTCGAAAGCTTTCGCGGGATGATTCGTAGCTAAGAGAGGGACAGGAAGACGTCATTCTGGGCTGAAATTCGTATAATATATTTTTAAGAGTGGTTGACGACAGGCCAACATCCACTCACTCTGCTTAGAAAACAGTATATTTCCATAGTCTCCCGACTACTTCAGTAATTAGTCAGAGTGCGCAAACCGTCCAGTAGCGCCGGGAGGAAAACCCAAGGGAAAACCAATCCACCAGCCGTGAGGCCTGGGACGCGAGAGTCCTTCCCGGCGTAGTATTCCACAAGAGGAGGCTACTGAATAGGAGCTGAATTTTGAGTTAAACTGAAAACGAATGGCGTCCGGCTGACGTGAGGATCGGGAGAAAAGTAAATATAGGCGCGTATACCTACTCCGTAGGAGGCTCGGTTAAATTTCTATCGGCGGATACAATACAATACAATTTACTTCTACTCCAGTAGGTAAGCCTTCCTACACTTGGATGTTTCATTGCGTCTAACATCGTCAGTAATGTAATTAATTAAGGAAAATTAACTATCGCGATAGTTGTGACAATATAAAATAATTTAGGTAATTAATAATCGGTTTAAAAGTCACTGATAATTAGAAAATAATGTAACAAGTGAATATATTAAAAAGAATAAACAACACGACGGCGGTTACAGAAAATGAACTATTATATTTATAATTATTTTTATAACGGTTTTTATGAAATATTTGTGGTTTATGTGTATATCGGAATACATATATATTTCAGAATATAGATAAATATATATTTACGGAATGTATTCAATCAGACTTTTCATTTGACACTAAACACGATATATTTATGTTAATTTATTGACATTTAGACACATATTTAAATGATATTTGGAGTGTGATGCACTCTTAAGTGCCACTCGGGATGACATAACAATTCTAGGAATACGACAGGGAATTCTAAATCGGCTCTAGCATGAAGTCATTTTCGAAAAAAATATAACCATAATTATCGATGTAATAATATGATAGTCATGAAAATAAGTAATCGTATACTAAAAATGTCAAAATAAAAATTACGCTCTTTGGTAAATCATATATTTACCTTTACTTATTCAACATTGTTATACTTTGGAATATGAATATAACATTATCCAAATTCTTAGGTAATATCGTACTTTCTTGACTAAGTCATTAGGTATTATTTTTTTGAATTGGTTCTCTCCAAGACTTCTGATATGCGTTGGGACCTTGTTTTAATAACAGATGCTTTGGTGAAAAAAACTGTTGCGCACCTTACTAAGCCGGCGTCGATTAAGATGTAGGTCAATTTTTTTTCTGGTGTTGTGTTGATCGAAATCGCTATTCGCTGGGACCTCTAATATAAATTTACTAGCGAACATTATATTTTTAAAAATAAATCACTTTTAATCAGTAGGTAAACTAATTATGGGATATGGTATATCACCGCGAGCGATATATGTTGACGCGACGACCCTTAAAATATGTTGATCGTATCACTCTTCAGACAAACCCATGGCAGTTAAAGTAAAATAATTTATCGTCACTGCTGCGGAAGAACACAGCACTCAAAGAAGAAAATGATGCAACTGTTGAACTGAAAACGATGTTGACGTCGAAGGGTTGCGAACAACAGTTTTAGATTTATGACGAAGAACCAGAGAGGATCGATTATTCTCATAATGCGTAGTTATTTCGTCTTATAGTTGGGGTCTTCTTCGTTATTTCGTTTGATTTCACTACTAAAATATTATTTCTCAATTTATCGATATCGATTAAATTATAGTAAATTTATTCAATCTCTAAAAAAATTTAGGCGCCCGTTATCATACGACGAATTTATCTCCTGTTACGTCATTTTTGGAAGAAGTTTTATAGCAGATTGTGCAGTCAGTTCCGCGGGTACTCGTTCTGTAGTCAGTCGCGCGCCTAGTAGTATTTTGGAGCGACCTTGATTTTTTTACCGGTAAATATCGAGCGTTTTCATTTGTACAAATATACATTGTTAGCAATTTTGGTTATAAATGATTATTAGCTATACAAAAAATGCTTTTCCTGTTATTATGTAAACGCATGTAATTATAGGTTTATGGTATATATGTCCTTAGTTCTTGTAAAATATAAAAAAATATAAATATAAAGTTTCATAGATAAAGTTTGATATAAGTCTACATAGCTAATTCTAAAATACAGAGTTAATTTAATGAACGTAAAATAATTATTATCGCTAGTATTTTTTTTATACTATATTTGGTAATCTAGTAGTGATGGTAATCTAAATTGTAGAATCATAAATGTCTAAATCCTATCATGAATATTGCACGATCTTGATCTATCAGAAAATAATTAAAAACTCCAGAGTTTAAAAGGAGTTCAAATCAGCTCCATTTCATTAATTCGTACAGTAATTAATTGTATTTTAATATATTTAATTATTATCTTGTGAATTACTTGCAAAATCGAAAGAAATGTTGTTTAATATCAGATTAATAATATTTACAGATGTTAGTAACTTATATAATAGACATATATAAAATTGATCGAGATGATGAAAATACAAATACATCTCATATATAAAAAGACAAGTTCCGATTCACTCATTCATTCATCCACTGACTGACTCATCAACGCCCAGCCCTAACCCATAGACCTAGAAAGCTGAAATTTTACACAAAGTTTCCTTTTAGGATGTAGGCGCTCACTAAGGGCGGATTTTTCAAAATTCAACCCCTAAAGGGGTGAAAAGAGGTTTCAACGTTTGTATGGAAAATCGATATAGATGTACTTTTAAATTCGAAACTTTTTAAGATTATTCTTATAAACAAATAAACAAACAGGTGTTTTATGGTTTTTCAAAATTCCGCCCCTAAAGGGGTAAAACGGAGTCTTTAAGTTTGTATGGATAAACGATTTTAGATGGACTTTTTATTTCGAAACTTTGTAAGATTACTCTAATAAATAAATAAGGAAATACGTGTTTATTTTTTTTTATTCAACCCCTAAAGGGGTGGAAAGGAGTTATAAAATTTGTATGGAGAAACAATATAGATGGTCTTTTTAATTCGAAACTTTGTAAGATTACTCTATTAAACAAAAAATAAGATAGGTGTTTCATGTTTTTTTCAAATTATACCCCTGAAGGGGTGAAACAGGGTTTCAAACTTTGTATGAATGAACAATATCAGATGTGCTTTTTATTTCGAAACTTTGAAGGATTACTCTAATAAAAAAATAAGATTTTTTTTTAAAAATTCAACCCCTAAAGGGGTGAAAAGGGGTTATACAATTTGTATGGAGAAACGATATAGATGAACTTGTTTATTCGAAACTTTGTAAGATTACTCTAATAAACAAATAGGCAAACAAGTGTTTCATGTTGTATCAATATTCAAGACCTAAAGGGGTGAAACAGTGTACATTTTTTTTTGGATAAACGATATTAGATTCACTTTTTAATTCGAAACTTTGTACGTTTTTTCTAATAAACTAATAAACAAATAGGTGTTTTATGTTTTTTCAAAATTCAACCCCTAAAGGGTTGAAACGGTGTTTCAAAATTTGTTTGGGTAAACGACATTAGATGGACTTTTTAATTCAAAACTTTGTACGATTTTGAAACTTTGTAATATTACTCTAATAAACAAATAAGCAAATAGGTCTTTCGTGTTTTTTTTAATTCAACCCCTAAAGGGGTGGAAAAGGGTTTCAAAGTTTGTATGGAAAAACGATATGAGATGAACTTTGTAAGATTACTGTAATAAACATCTAAGCAAATATGTGTTTCGTATTTTTTTGAAATTTCACCCCTAAAGGCGTAAAAAGGGGTTTTAAAGTTTGTATGGAGAAACGATATTAGATGGACTTTTTATTTTGAAACTTTGTAGGATTACTTTAATAAACAAATAATCAAATACGTCTTTCGTGTTTTTTCACAATTCAACCCCTAAAGGCGTGAAAAAGGGTGTCGCAACCAGGTTCAAACAAACCATTAAATAAAATATGTAGAAACCAGGTAAAAGGATTTGCGATGTTAAAAGACCCGACCAACAATAATGCAAATAATTACCAACCTTCCTGGAAAATTTCTCCTAAAACCAAACGGTCGGATTATCAAGCTACTATGGTAATTAAATATTACGAAAGATATAATGCTTTTAAACCACTATGCACACCTAGGTAAGATTAAATGTTAAAATTCGTAGAACATGGGCAAAAATAACGTCCGGGCTAATAGCTATGTCGTCATCGAAAACTAGACGCCTATATGTGCTAATGGAGAAACTTATTAACAACACATTTGTGCTGTGGACAGCTGAAAATACCGTTTATAAGCCGAAACGATCATATTTCGTAATACCAAAACTTTTAGAAAATGTACCGATTTGACAACACTAAGAGAATCACTTATTCATAATATATTATAGAAACATAAATAGTATATAGAAGTAAGTTGTCAATATTTCATATTTTAAATTATTATAGGATATATGTAAACGTAAATATCTATATATATATATATATATATATATATATATATATATATATATATATATATATATATATATATATATATATATATATATATATATATATATATATATATATATATATATATATATATATATATATATATATATATATATATATATATATATCATAAGGTTTGTAAAGAAATCCGTTTATAGGATCATGTTTTTATTTAAAATAAAATTAGTAAAAGCTACTTAAAAAGTAGCGAAGGAAATCCCAGGTTGTATTGGGAAATGCTTATGTTTGAATGAGATATACTTACGGATGTGCACGACTTTATATATATATATATATATATATATATATATATATATATATATATATATATATATATATATATATATATATATATATATATATATATATATATATATATATATATATATATATATATATATATATATATATATATATATATATATATATATATATATCAGATGTAGGATATATGTAAACATAAGTAGCTATATATATCAGAACAAAGTGAAAAGTTGTATATTTTAAGAACCTTTAAGAATAAGAGCCTTTAAGAAGAAATAGTTTATATTACGAAATTTAAAAGTAAAGTTTAAATAGAATCACAAAGTAGATTTATGCATAAAAATACAGACAGTCATCTATTAGAGAAAAAAGAATATTAAAAATAGACATCAACGCCACCTACAAAATTAGTACCTAACTATTAGTGGCGCAGTTCAGCGAGCAATTACAGGTAGCAATGCATTCATTGACATTTAAATTTAGCGGGCTAAACGTTGGACAAATTACAAACGAAGTCAACTGGTTAGAGTGGGGGTTAAATGTGGAGGGGAGTAACGCCTACAAATAGGCGACCTTTGGTCCAGACTCGACAGTGTGTAATCAAAGGTGTGTGACAAAAGTGTAAGAAAAACGAGTAGTGTGTTTTGGGAAATTAGACTTTGAAACGTGATTGTGATTTTGTTTGAGACTTCAGTAAAATTAATAATTGTAGTAACTTCAGTAATTTGAGAAATTTATAACTTAAATATATCGGAATTTATAAACAGTGTATCAGGTGGAAAGTAGTGTAATTTCGTTTGTAATTTAGTAGAATAGAAACTTCGTGATAAGTGTTTATTTTTCGCCTAATCTAAGAAATTTGAACTTCGTTTTTTGATTAAATGAGGCCGTGAAAAAATGTGTGTTTTATCTACGTGAAATGGAGATACAAAATAGCTGAAAGTGAGAGAAATTTACGCATCTCTCGTTCGAGACTACATACGGTGAACCCCCAGGAAAACGGACTGCGCAAGCAAAGAAACCTGCGAGAAAACACCGGCCATAAAAAGGTAGGTGATAAACTTATGTAGATCTCAAGTGTTCGAGATTCGAAAATCGAACAAAGTGAGTCGGGAAAACAGCAATCGTCCTGCGAAGACTGGATAAGACCCGACAAAGGGTTTAAAATTTGTATGGAGAAACGATATTAATATGGAATTTGTAGGAATACTCTAATAAACATTTAGGCAAATACGTATTTCGTATTTTTTTTATTCAACCCCTAATGGAAATATGAAATATGCAAATGCATATTTCATATTTTTCAAAAAATTTACCACTTAGGGGGTGAGAAGGGGTAAATAACCCTAAAAATCAAAATAGAATCTGAGTCGCGCGCGACGGTTCCCGGACGCGAGAAGGCGCTAGAACCTCATCTTAAATTCATCATTTGTCTCGATAACATGCGTAGCGCAAGCACCGCGATCGTCACATCTTCACGCCTTACTTAGTTGATCATCATGAAGTACATATTGATAGGAGTACAGAGAAGGACGTTGGATACCTTTATATATTACACGCAAAAACTTACCACTTGATTGGGAAAAAGGGATCTATCTTAACCCAAATTTAACGCATGCGAAGCCGCGGGCAACAGCTAGTCGCGTATAATAGAAAAAATATTACCTTTCGTGTGCCACCGCGACCAACGAAGAGCTCTCAAAACATATTTGTTGTCACTTGCAATAAAAACATCGCGTCGAATAGTCCTCTTACCAGAATGTGTCGCGTTTTTGATAAATCATGTAAAGAATTAGATGTATTTTATGATTCCAATAATTTTATTCAAGATTCGATTATACCCAGCCTATCTCCTACTTCTTAAGGTTTCACTAACTGCCATCCTTGTGTACTGTATGATATGACTATTATATTATACCAAAGTATTATATTAAATCATATAATGTATTATAAATATTTATATCCAATTATTACTACTTCTATTTTGCTATACATATTCCTTTCTCGAACTTATTTTATTAACAACTTACTTTATTATTATTTTCTTACCCTTATAATATTATTATTAGCCTTATTACTTATTTTTTATTTTATTTTTTTCGGGAAACAGACAGTACAAAAAACATATTTACTAAATCAAAATATAACAAACATAAACCATTTGTATCTATGTAGATAAAAGAAAACTTTAAAATATACAAGCATTTTTTAAAGTGAAATTATTAGGGTTTTTTAAATAAACAGAAAATATTCTGAAAATTAATTGCTAAGTTACTAAACAGTCCAAAGTATTAAAAGAGTAAATATAACGTAAATAGAGCAGAAAAAAACCAGTAAATAGATTCATAAACATGTATATTAATATGGTAATAAATGAATTATTTATTAAATAGATAGTAATAAGAAAATAAAATATATAATTATGTAATGAAACACATTATGATAACTAAAAATAGAAAAAAGGAATAAGTTATGTAAATACAAAGATAATAGGAGAATAACTATTTTCATAACAAACAGATTACTTAATTAAATTGTAATATATTCATAATTAGATTTTTAAATGTGTCTGGGGTTGTGGCAAATATATCAACATCCATAAACACCGAGTTGTAATGATGACAAGCTCTATAAAGGTTAGCATTTTGTGCATAGTTAGAATTGACAATTGGCAGTTGACTTTTTTACACTATCAACGTGTTCATGTTATTTCTATATTAATTTGTAATGCAAGCATTGTAAACTATTCATAGGATAGTAGATTTGTTTTGTTTAAATATGTTTTATAAATACTAGTATCATGTATTTACTATCTGTAAGTTTAGTATAAAATAAAAAAAAAAAAATGACTACGACTAAAACGAAATACGCTATTTCGGTTCTTAGAGTAGGTATACAATGTTGACGACGGACGCTTCTTGTACTTTGAGTTTGGAGTATCAACGGCGCCAAATTGATTTGGTGAGTTGAAAAATCCGCCGCCCTGACCAACTCTGATCATTCCACATTTCAAATGAAAATTGTAAATGTCAACGAGTCGGTGCAGGAATGAAGAATATTTTTTTATTATATTGTAGTAAAAGGCAAGAACTAAGAATCCTATAAAATGGGTATCGATCTGTATCAATCCGATGCATCATCGCAGTGCTGCGCAGTCGAGCTGACAGCGGCAGCCGTGGGCGTCAAGCTCAACTTGGTCCCCTTGAACCTGATGAAAAAGGAAAATTTGACTCCAGAATTTCTGAAGGTAAAGAGATATTTTTGAGACCTAAATGTTTACTGTGATTTATAAAATTTCGTTTATTGCAGCTCAATCCACAACATACCATTCCCACATTAGTGGACAATGGATTCTCGGTGTGGGAGACGAGGGCCATTATGGCCTACCTGGCCAACAAATACGGAAAAGACGATAAACTGTACCCCAAGGATGCTCAGGCGAGAGCTGTCGTCGATCAGAGACTGTACTTCGATATGGGAACTCTTAATAAGAGCTTTATAGATTTTTTCGTAAGTGGATTGTGTATTTGTATCTCTACTTCTCAAGCGTCTTGGAAGAATCAATGCATGTCCCTCTGCAATTAAATCTCCTTCTTTCCCATCGTCTCCTCTTCATCCCTTTGAAGACTGTTGTGTTTGATTTTGATTGCAAAGGTTTTCTTAAATGTGGTAATTACTCGAGTAAATATCAGTCAAATATTTTTCAATGTTAATGTTTTTTGTCGTTATATACGAATTTAATATTAATATTAACATGATGAGCCCGACTCCATTAAGGTCGACTCCATTAAGGAGTAAATTCCATGGCAGCTCCGTTTATACTTTGTTGTATAAATGGTCAGCAGTAGGAGTATACAATCATATAACCTTATTGTATAAATGGTCAGTACTAAGAAATATGTCTGCTTTTTGTTCCCGATATCGAATGTGTGCAAGATTTAGTAATATAATATGTTTTAAGCCATAATGATACCATAGACACACATTCATTGTTTTTAGGATTACGTAGCGTTGTTTGTTCGTTTGAAAGCTTTATTGCACAAACAAAAGAGTATAATGTGGTGGGTCTATTGTCAAGTGGCAATATCTTCCGGCTATACCGCCAGGGTTATTGTGACTAAACGTTTATGTGGGCAAATTGATGTATAAAAAGAGTCATAAATGAATACCTTTAAGTAATAGTCATCATAAAGAATATAAAACAGCAATTAGTAACGTATGTCAACTCGATATCGAAGGGAGGAATGGAATATATGGACAAGCAAAGGAGGCGGAAAGGGAGGGGTATTCACGAGTTGATTAAATGTCTCTTTAGAGATTTTTTGAACCCGCTCAGCTTTTTAAGTTGTCTTATTGGCAAAGGCACGGAATTCCAGAGTCGGGCCAGCTATGCAGGGGAATTCTGAAGCGACGATACGATATACGATTGTCGCCACTCGACGATATTTGCGATTTTGAAATCATCACAAGTAAGGTTAGGTCAGACGACAGCAGCCAAGATACCGTCTGGCCGATCGCGGTAAGTCGCTACTTTTCTGGATGAGGAAAAAAACCGCGGGCAAGGAGTTTTAGACATCGTGGACGATATCGAGTTCAATGTCGTAACGCGTTGAAGTATCGTATCGCCACTTCAGAATTCCGCAGCAGATCTGTCTGTCTAATATTTGTTGTAAATTTGAAATAGGTCGACCTGTATGTAACTATGTAATGGAATCTAAGGTAACTAATGTAACCATCTTCCAAGGATCGTAGCGTCATGAAAATTGGCAGCTGTATGTAGTTCTGATGACAATACAATAATATGGTACTTACTGTCGAACTGATCTGATGATGGAGTCGAAAGATATGAATTGGAACTTCATGATGGAACATCATATCATAGCTGTGTATGGACTTGTTAGAAAGTCTCTCTTGTACGAACTTTGACCACGATTAGGTTTCAAGGTCTGATGATGAAGCCGGAAGATAGGCACTGGCATTCCATGATGGAATATCGTATCATAGCCGTGTTTGGAATTGTTAGAAAGGTCTTGTAATAAACTTTGACCACGATTAAGTTTCAAGGTCTGATGATGAAGCCGGAAGACAGGAACTGGCATTCCATGACGGAATATCGTATCATGGTCGTGTTTGCACGACTTTGAACACGATCAGGTTTCAAGGTTATAACAAACCTATTATATATTGACTTGTAAATATTGAGTGTAAATAGTGTAAATATTGACATAGGTGCCTGTATAAAATGTATATAGACCTGTACATGGAGAGTGTAAATAGAATAATATTGACATATCTATATACAATGTATATTGACGTGTATTTTTGTTTTGTTTTTTACGTGCATTTATAGAAGCGTGTTTTTAGTGTTTTTTTTTAAAACTATTAATTTATTCACAGTACACGCCATTGTTGACCAAAACACCTCCCGAACCAGCCAAGGTGGAAAAACTTCACGAGGCTCTGCAATTCCTAAACACATTTTTGGAAGGGAATAAGTGGGTTGCCGGCCCAAATTTAACTCTCGCCGATATTTCTATCCATGCAACAGTAATCATGTGCAATTTAGCTAAAGTGGATATGTCTAAATACCCTAACATCAAAAGGTATTCTAAATGACATTATGTATTAAAGGTATGTAGTACATTGTTTACATGTTTTTTTTAATCGATAGGTGGTTTGCTGATTGTGAGAAGAGCATGGTGGGATACAAGGACGCCACGGAAAAGCTAGTAGCAACTATCTCGGGTTGGATTGCATCAATGAAATAATGTTTAATATGCACAAAACTAAGTCACATGATAGTTACTGAGTTTAAAGTCAACTGAATGTAAAATGTTAAACATGTGCATCAATAAAAATATTACAAAATATATATTGTTTAATGTATTATTTCAACAATACGATTTGTCACCGAAGAGCAATGATGGATACATTAAAATTTACTCCCTAATGACATTTTTAATGACCGCCGACAAAGTCGATGAGTTTAACACTTGCGGACCCGTTTATGAAAAGCTACAAGTAACATTTGTGCCAGTAAAAGGAGCCATGAGCGCTTATTTATTTATTTTATTTATGTAAGTACACATATATTTGAACGCTAAAAGTGATTTGAGTATAAGAAGACTGGCGGGGAAAAATTAAGGCCTCAACCTCAAGATCTCCCAGGCTATATACTGCCATTGTGAGGCCGATAATCACGTACGCCGGTGGTATGGTGCAACAAAGCCAGCCAGAAAACTGTGATTACCAAACTAAGCAATATCCAAAAGACGGCAAGTGTAGCCCGCTAATGCGTAACAGATACACCCACTCATACACCAAGTACATACAAAGGTTGTATGTACTTGAGGAGTTACATACTTCGTCCCTTCAGCCATTCTAGCTGGTCTTTGCTGCTGGCTTCGGGAACGTTTCTCTCTTGAAAAAATATCTCTTGGAAAGTCTTGTAAAAATATCTCGTATCCTGTCCACATATATATATATATATAAATATATATATATATATATATATATATATATATATATATATATATATATATATATATATATATATATATATATATATATATATATATATATATATATATATATATATATATATATATATATATATATATATATATATATAGAAGAAAATAATTTTAAAATATATATATATATATATATATATATATATATATATATATATATATATATATATATATATATATATATATATATATATATATATATATATATATATATATATATATTTATTTATAAGTACTTATTGCAATGGTTACGACTAATTATACCAAACAAGTTCAAGAATCAAACATAAACAGTTCAGAGAAACCGTCACATCGTGTTTGGCACCTGCCTAAAACTCATCTAACTAGGTCAACTAAGGCCTGTATCTAGATGAGCTAATTACAATACGTATAATGACAATGATAAGCACGTCATATCAGGTAACTACATATAACTAAACAAAATATTTACTAGCTATAATATCTATAAATATATATATTAGGTAAATATATAGAAACATACATAAATATATAAACATACATATAATATAATATAATAACATAAACATACATATGACACACACACACAGATACATATACACATACATATATATATATATATACAAACTTACATAAAAATACATACATAACCTTTCAAACAGCAATGTTCAGTAATTCGTCGTTTAATTTTGATGGGCCCAACTCTAATATCCAGGAATTGATTTTCTGTTTAAACGTACTTATTATCTTTATGTTTTTAATATTTTCATCAATACAATTATAAATTTTAGGTCCCAGAAAATAAATTTGTCGTTGAGCAAACGTCGTTTTAACATGTGGAATTAGATAGTTTTGTTTTTCTGCATTTCTTGTATTACGCGTTTGCTGGCTTCTAGGTTTTAGGTGTTTGTTTCTATGGAAATTAAGCAGTATATTCTTCACAAAAAGTTGTTGGATATTTAGGACTTTAGCTTCAGTAAACAGTAGCTCCGATTTGTATCGCCTGGGCTTCTTGTGAATAATGCGAAGCAGAAGCTTTTGAACCTTCTGTACTGTGTCAAGTAGTTTTTTGGTGCATGTTCCCCAGGCAGTTATGCCGTAAATCCACAAACTTTGGCATAGGGCCATATATACCATTCTAATAATTTTTTTTGGTAAAATATTTCGGAGATCACAAAAAACATAAACTACTTTTCTGCTTCTGTCAGTAATAGACATTACTTGATTTGACCAATTTAGATTTGAATCAATAATGATTCCTAAATACTTCATGTCGTTCACTTTCTCAAGTTTAGGGCACAGGCAAGGCACACCCCCTCCTACACATGTGGGTTTATGAATTGTTAGTAAGTGTAAACTTGTGTCGATGTGTCGTAGACTGAAGTTGATATATTTCGTTTTAGAGGAATTAAGAGTAAGGAGGTTATTGTCAAGCCAATTTTTAACCAAATTTATGTTGTTTTGTGATTTATTGATTACTTGATGCCATGTATCTGCCTCGGCTAATAAAACTGTGTCATCGGCGAATGTTATTATTCTGCCGTCTAATCGAATATTGCACAGGTCATTGATATATATGAGGAATAGAAGTGGTCCCAGTACGCTGCCTTGGGGTACACCATAAACAGTGCTGCGTTCAGTACTTAGATGACCATTTATGGAAATGACTTGCGGTCTCATCTCCAAGTAACTTTGGAACCACAACAGTGAAGGTCCTTCAATTCCAATCATTTCTAGTTTTTTTACTAGTATGGCGTGAGAAACAGTGTCAAAGGCTTTAGCTAAGTCCAGAAATACCGCCGTCACCTTTTTTGATTTGTCTAGATTTTCCGATATATATTGATTTAGGGTATTTATGGCGTCGTTTGTACTCTGACCTTGTCTAAAGCCAAATTGGTTTGGTGAAAAAAATCCTACTTTTTCAAGGTATTCAGTTAGCCTATTTTTAACATTTTTTTCGATGACCTTTGAAGCTATATTCAGCAGCGAGATTGGACGGTAATTCCCAATGTCCTCGGTATTGCCAGATTTATGGATTGGGATGACTTTCGCAGACTTAAGCCATCGGGGGAACTGGCCTGATTCAAAACTAACGTTTATTACGTGCGCCAGAGGCTCCGCAATAATATCAGATGCCTCCTTAAAAATAGTTACAGGTAGACCGTCGATGCCCGGTGAACATCCCGTTTTAAGTTTATTGATTGTCTTGGATACTTCAAGTTTGTTTGTAGGTAGGAGTTTAAAACATTTATCTTTTTTTAGAGTAACATCAATTAAGTTAGCCAAAACTGTTTCTGTAGTTTGGGAATCACGTAGTATTGATTTTGCTAACTTCTGTCCTGCTGTTGTGAAGAATTCATTGACATAATTTACAATATCATTCTTATGAGTTTCCATGTGTTTTAAATTCTTGCCTATTAATATTTTTTCAAAAGCAGGTTTAATTTTTTGTCTTGAGGCCATATTGTTAATGCTTTTCCAAATTTTTCTTTTATCTTCGCCAGCTTGTCGTATCTGATCGCTATAATATATTTCCTTAGTTTTTTTAATAATATTTGTACATATGTTTCGATATTTTTTGTAGTATGTGTAAAGTTGTATATCATTTGGGTTGTCTTTTGTTTGCTTATGAATCTTGTCACGTTTTTTAATACAAAATAGAAGGCCTTCCGTAATCCACGGTTTGAGTTTAGTGTGTACTTTCCTTTTTGTGACTTTCTTATTAGAAGACGAGTCTTTGAGACATTGAGTCATTATGTTTAGGAGATTATTAGCTGCAATGTTTGCCTCTTTTGCATTTAGTACTGAAGACCAGTTTGATTTTTTAATTAAATCCAATAGCTTAACGTATGTATGTATATAATAATATGTATCTATACGACTTTTGTGTTGACAAATAAGCCAGGTTTGCGTTATTCAAGTAAAATGCGAGCGTGTTCCGTATTTAGTTTCGTTTGTTTTGAACAAGTAACATAGCAGATTTTTTATTGTATAATTTTAATTGATTTGTGGTTTTTATTGCCTGATAAACAATGGAAGAAATTGTCCCTTGTGTTGATTTCTGTCTTAACTTAATTTCACTCGCTTAAGCAAATAAAACGACATTTCTTAAAGACACCGCAGGTTGGCGACTGCTGATAAGTAAATGTTAAATTCTGTCTAGCAGTAGCATGCCTTCAGTGTGCTTTATTGAACTTACGACAAAAGCAGTAAATTTTAAACTGAAGATTGAAGAGTAAAGATATACCACTTTTTTTACTATAAAAAGCGTAAAAAAACACAAAAGGGTATGTCGGGCTTGCCCCATTCAGCAACCTTGGGCATCCCACTGATTAATGTTGAGATATGTTGATTGATTAATGTTGATTGTGTTGACACCCCACTGATTAATGTTGCGGGAGCTAACGGGACCATGAGGGATTGGCCACGAAGACCCATGTGTTCAGGGTCGGTCATACTCACGGGTCAACACCCATCCGACGGCCTCCACGCAGGGGGTGCGAACCTGGGTAGGACTCTGGCCCTGGTCAGTTTCCCCTGGGAATCAAACCTCTGGCGCTCCTGGACGGTCTGCGCACCGTGCGGCGCAAGCCAATCGATTGTGCACTCCGACTAACAGTCGGGGGAGTCTGGAAGCTGTATTGTTTCCTATAGAGCGGGGGTGGTTGCGTACCTTACGGCGACTGCTCTTGAAATGACCATTGGCCATCCGATCCCGGTTCAGAGGCGGGCAAAGGACGCCATGGTCCGCGATAGATTCGGTATTCACAGTTTCACCGTTTCGTAAGGGAGAGGACCGCGCAAGCTACCTCGAACTCGGAACCAATCGAGAGTCCGGAGAAATCTGGACACAATTGGTAGTAAGGGCGCGAGTGTCGCCCGCCAGGTAGCATTCCTAGCTATCTCGCGGTAAGGCGTTGGTCTCTTACGGGTTGTGGCGTAGCTAGACGCTGGATTGTTTTGTCCAAAGTCTTCTACGCTCACTGCAGGTCGATAGAACGACTAATCGTTAAAACTTCCTGTGGTGACGGGCTCGCCCGTTGTAGTCGACAACTCAAGTTGATTAATGTTGAGTTAGTGTTGCACTAATTAAGAGCAAGAAAAGGAATGAAGGTAGCTGTAGAGAACGGTTGAAAAGGGTTGAAGGTGAGCAATAAAATAAGTAGAAAATCACCTCATATCGAACAGAAATGTAAGTATGATCCCCTGCACCTTATCCGTATAGTATGAACAGAATGAGGGTAGGTGTTATAATACGCCGAGCCAATCTCGTTCGCTGGGCCTACACAGAGAACCCAATATGCAACTGTGAAACGCTGCAGGACGAAGACCACCTCCGATCCTGCCCGCAGCTCTCAACCCCATCACACACCAGTACCTACAAAAGGCTAACGACAAGGCTATCCATGCCGCATACTTTTGGAGAGTCGTGTCCTAGCCCGGATACGTTAGCGAACGAACAAACGATATTAAAAGATAAAACTGTCACAATAAAAAGTGAATTTGAGATTGCGATTACCTGTTAAAAAATAAGGTTAATTTAAAAATAAAAAATATCTTGTTTGCTTTTGATATCTTATCTTTTGTGAAAAAGCTATCACTATGCATATAAGCGTTCCTTACATAAATGGGCCCGTCATCTTTTTAATAAAATGTGGAATGCAATAATTGGACACACACTCACGCACATGTTTAATGCACACATACATATAAACATTTCATAGTAGGGTTGGTTGTAAGCGATTATCTTATGATAGGGTAAGTTCAGGAGAGATTGTCCATTTTTTTGGGACCCTTATTTTTTCCTGAAAAGTAAAACACAAGCATATCAAAATGCTATTATACATCATACTACTACTACTATACATCATTATACATCAAAATACTATTATTAATCCCTGCTCTTCATGTTCCTCATGCTGGTACCAACTATAGGCAAAATGCATTTCTGTGGCGAACAAGTGACAATTTCAATGACATGATTAAACGCTTTGACTTTGATCTATTCTGTACGATTGTTAACTCAGCTAGGCAGCGGCTGAACAGTGAATTTTTTAGCATTAATTGTTGAATAATTTTTGATGCATTCTTAATCGATAGCTTTAATTGAAAGATCACATATGTTTCTACAACGTTATTTAAACGTGAAAACCTTTAATTGGCTCTCTGCTATGTTACTCCGGCATTGTTAAATTATAATTAGCTGTTGGTTTTCCTGAAAATAAATAAATAAATAAATAAATAATCACCCATCTCTAAATATTTTTTTGGCCGAACGGCGGTTTGGTCCATCTCTCACATATAGTGTGGGTTGGAGAGATGGATCACCGACTAAGGAAAGATGGACTTAACAAAAATAAATACTTAAACTTCTTAAATTAGTAAAACTTTGCCCCATTTTTTTTTATTTGTTGTGTGGGGCTTTTCTAAGGTCTTTATGAGCCTTGTCATACTGCGACCATTGCTGATCTATTGTGTTCGCCATCGCCTATAGTTAATAATAATTATTATAATAATAATTAAACGCTTTCTTTGCTCAAACAAAAAGGGGAGCTTATTGCCTAAAAGCAATATCTTACAGCTAACCTTGGTTATGTGCTCCTCCTAAGCCTCGTGTCATTTAAGAACCGCAACAGGATTTTGGCGAAAGATTGTATTACCTCCTCAGGCTGGAGGTAATGACCACCCAAGTGGGTGTATCTTTTACGCATCAGCGGGCCACACTCGCACATAAGGTGTAGGGGAGTATCCTTTGCCCCTTAGCAAAACCTGCATATTTAAGTGTGTCGGAGCTTGAGGTTGTACATGTGTTTGTTCAGGCCACAGTACACCATGAGCGCCCTCACCAGTATGAGTAGATTTTCCTATTTAGCGATAAGGCGTCACGGTCCGTCTTACGGTCGTAACCCTTAATTAGCGCTTTGGAATGATTCGACCCTGAAATGTTGTTCCAGTGGTTGACGAATTGTTCTAAACATATTTGTTAGAACACGTCTCTAATGCGCTATAAAGTTCATAAGCGCTAGAAGTTTGACTCCTGGCGGAAACTAGCCCTCAGGCTCGAGTCCTACCCGGGCTCGCACTTCATGCGTGGAGGCCGCCTGATGGGTGTTGACTCGTGAGCGTTACCGACCCCGAACGAATGGGTCTTCGTGGCCAAATCAACAGGCCAACCCATTAGCTCCCCGAAGAATGAAGGGAGCTGTATAGAACGGTTGAAAAGGATTGATGAGCAATAATCATAAAATCACCTTATATCGCACAGAAATGTAAGTACCTATGATCTCCTGCACCTTATTGGTATAATCTGAACAGACTGAGGGTGGGTGTGGTAAGATGCTCAGCCAATCTCGTTAAATGGGTCTACACAGAGAACCCAATACGCAACTGTGGAACGTTTTAGGATGAAGACCACCACCTGTTACTTTGCATATTTTCATTCACTGCTAACGTACGGCGCGGAGTTATGGGGGCGAGCAGCCGACAGGTAGAGGGTCTTCGTTATGCAGAAGCGTGCAGTTCGAATAATAGCGCGTGTGTCGCTTGATACGCCAGCTAGGCCTTTGTTTAGAGATCTCTGCATCATGACGCTGCCATCCATTTATATAATGGAAGTAGCGCTGTTCGTTCGCAGAAATCTAGCCGATTTCGAAGTGAATGGTGTGCATCACCACTATCCAACAAGATCCCGTAGCATGCTAAGTTCGGTAAGTCATGCATTATCCAAGTCGGAGAGGCTAGCCTATATCGCCGGCCCAGCGGTTTACAATAAACTCAGCGAGCACATTAGGCAGGCGCAATCTCTTGACGTGTTTAAGAGACGCCTTAAGAGGTACCTCACAGATAAGGCGTTTTACTCACTAGAGGAATATTACTCCAGTGAAGTCTAAAATGCTTTGGTGGCTAAAGTGTTTATTGATTTCTTTGCATTTTGTCTTATATTTCCTCTTTTTACATTATTCTTGTATTTTATTGTCTTTTTTTTGTTTATTGTTATTTTTTATTTACGATAAAAAAAAAGTTTGTTTGCTAATATATATGGATGTTTGCCAATCTGTATCCGACTTGTATACCAGTATACTAATAAAATGAATATGAATATAAATATGAATATCCTGCCCGCAGCTGTCAACCCCCATCACACACCAGGACCTACAAAATGCGAACGACAAGGCCATCCAGGCCGCATACTTTTGGAGAGGCGTGTCCTAACCTAGCCCGGACACGTTAACGAACGAACGAACGATTTTATTAAAAGATAAAACTGTCAGAATAAAAAGTGAATTGCAGAGTGCGATTACCTGATTAAAAAAATAAGGTCAATTTAATAATAAAAATTATCATGTATGCTTTTGATATGTTATCTTTTGAGACAATGCTATTACTATGCATATAAGCGTTCCTAACAAAAATGGGAACGACATCTTTTTGATAAAATGTGGAATTCAATAATAGGACACACCCTCACGCACACGTTACATGCGCACATACATATGAACACTTCATTAAAGGGTTGGTTGTAAGGTATTATCGTATGATAGGGTAAGTTCAGGAGAGATGGGACCCTCATTTTTTTCCTGAATAAGTCCATCTTTTCTTAAAAACCCTCATAAACCGGCCCTTTGTGAAATTTCACAATCAAGAGTAGAAATACACAATGTAGAATGTCACGCTTATGGTATTATATCAATATACTATCATTAATCACCCATTTATTAATATTTTTTTTTAGCAAAACGGCAGTTTCCTAATGGTAAAAATTGAGATCAAACACAATATAACCTTGGTCTATCTCTCGCACACAGTATGGGTGTGAGAGATGAAACACGCACTCACGAAAGTAGTAGTCGTAGTAGTAAACGGAGTGGGGTCTTGTTTCCAGCCCTTGATGTCACCTGGATCTAAACGATCTTTTGAAACTACCCATGTTGTGGTTGGACAGTGGTCTGTCTGCTAGTAGCCCGGTACTACTTACCAGTCCATGCAGATCACTGACCTTCAAGTTGGGCAGATCACTGGGTTCGAGAAAGGCTCGTCCTAGTAAACTGTGTCTTTTTGCGGCGAGACCTGGGCAGCGACCAGCGATGTGTATGCTGTCTTCAGGTTCTTCGCCACATATTCGGCAGTCCTTGCTCTCGGTCAAGCCAAGGTTGAATAGATGTGCTATAAGGGTCGTGGGTCCGGTGAGGAGAACGATAGTGGTTCTAAGGTTCTTCTTGCTCATGTCAAGGAAGTAGTTGCTCCATCATTGCTTTTGCCTGGCGACATCCTTGGCTCTGTTTCCAGGATGCCCGATGTTCCTGCTCTAAGCAGTCTTTGATAAGTTTTCTTACCTACAGCGAAGGGTACTATAGGTTGCAATAACTAATGTGAATCTAAAGGACTTTAATTATTTTACCATTGTGTCTCCGCACCTTCCATTATGGTATTTAGTACAGCCTACATGAAATAAGCATAAAAAAAACTGAAGAAAATACGGTCGTCTTGTTTCTAACATTTTGCAACTGGGGTGACAGGAATACCTCAGTGTTGCTAGTTTGGAAAAAAATATTTGTCGAAGTAATATAATTGGGACCATCGTCTTCGTGGTGGGTATATTGTTAAAAGATAAAACTGACACAATCATAAAGTCAGGTGATAGTGCTTACCTGATAACGATAACAATATCCTGATTTATAATGATAACCTGTAAATAAACTCGTTTGCATTTGATATCTTTTCTTTTGTGAAAAAAATATTCAATCCGAATTTAACCCCTCATTTTGCGAAGTAAACATTCGGCTGTCCCTTTTGTTTTGTCAGTTTGGCGCGTAAAATTGGCGAGAGTCGATGGCCTTGAGGAAAACGATCATAAGTTATAAACCACTATATCGATCATAAAAAGAATAACTGTAAAATGACCGCATTGAAATTTGAAATATAAAACATTATCTTGCGGTAGGCGATCGTGCGTCCCGCAAGGGACGTTACGGAGCCAGAGGGAAGCGTTCCTAACAAAATGGAGTCATATTCTTTTTGATAAAATGACAAAAGCCCCCTACGAGGGCGAGGCGCATCAAAGAGGTTTCCGCCTTTTGTGGGGAGGGGGAGGGGGGGGGGGAGGAGGTGTCTAAGATACGCAATGCACTAGTCAGCAATCGCGTCCGAGTCCTGATGCAGTGAGGATCACGCATGGCGCAAAAGCTGTTTTCAGTTTTTGTCACGGCAGAAAATATTATAAATGGAGCTTGGATTTCAGTGTTCAGTATTCAGTATTCAATTTATTCATTCAGAATATACAATAAAAGCTTGAATTATCAATTAAAGCTAATTATCGCATATTAGAATTCGTCAGTTGCTGTATTAATAATGTATTAATTAATATAATGTAGATATAAAACGATTAAATCACAAATATTAATTCGACAATAGCGTTGACTAAAAGCGGACTTTACACGGCAGACAAATAAAAAAAAAAAAAAAGGAGCTGAATCCATTTACATGAGTATACATATAAAATAGATAATTATTATAAGAATATTAATAGTCATCTGAGGCACTCTATACAAAAAATAATCACACAATAGAAAGTATCAAAACAAAATTGGAAAAAACAACGTCTGTATATGATCAGGTATGTTAAGTTACACATAGTGTAGATTATATTAAATATTAAATTCATAATATTATTATTAAACGATAAGAACTAAAATGAGGTACCTGAAAGTTACATATTAATGTTATTCCCATTTGAAAGAATTGGCATGCTCAAAAAAATCACCCAGCTTATAGCATGTGTAGATTGCAGTGTGGAATTGTGGATTGTAGTGTGGAAAGCATGTGTGGATTGCAGCTTTTGTTTAATAAATCTTTTAAACGCCTTTGTTTCTATCTTTCTTGTGGAGAGTGGTAGCTGGTTAAAGAGCTTATAGCTCAAATATCCAAAGGACTTCACTTTGGCAAACCGCTTGTTATATGCTTTTCTTAATAAAGGAGGCTTGCAAAGACGACGCCCTGTCAAGGGCCTAGGTTTTCTGGTGGTTCAGTAAGTTCAAAAACGGGAGGGAGACCTTTTAAGACATGGAGCGATCTGGACGCACTTTCAGGTGGTTTGGACGAAAATGTGGCTAAAGAAAAAATCTCCTGGACTCCGACCGTCGTTTGAGTGTAAAATTAATTGCCGAAAACAAAAATTTCTGAAAATTTGAACATGAGGGAGATTTTTGCAAAAATGGTGCAAACATTTTTTAAGCTATTGCATAGCTTTTATCGCGGGCCTAGGCCAGCGCGGCGACCGAATGAAGAAATTTGTTAACGAAAATTAATTATTTTAAACTGATAATTACGTCTAAACGAGTACTGCATACGATTCGAAAAAAATATATGTTAAACAAGAACATTTTCCTAATATTCTTAGCTTTGAATATTTTAGATTTTGTTTATATTACATAGTGTGATAAATTTGTGAAATTAGGTCTAACCGAACACAAAAACGACTACTACGCAAATACTATTGGGCGTATTATTATGAAACCTGCACCATTTTAAAGATAATTTAATTATCTATCTTTTTATCTACGATTTTTTTCGAATAGTCAAAGAATAATATCCGGCTTTTTTTCTTTATCGAATAAAATTCGTGCGCTCTATCGGAAGACGTTTAAATTATTCCGAATCGATTCGGAATAATTTCAACGTTTTCCGATAGAGCGCAGTTATCTGATATCAGAAAAAAATTTCTTCATACTGCATAAATAAAATAAATAAATAATTATAAATGCATAATGTGTTAAAAATGCTATGCAATAGCTTTACCGCGGCAGTCCCCGAGTGCCACACGTATTTTTTTTATTTTTTTTTTATTTAGGTAAAAACAGTCATATACATTTGTGTGAAAATAATACACAATACAAATAGACCTATATTACCATTAATTACTACAAAACATTATAAATAGTAGCAAAGGGAAAATTACAATCAAAATTATGTACACTAATAAAGCAACCAAACCAAATAAAAGGAATCAAAAAACAAAAACTTTTACTTAAAAAAAAAACAAATTAAAGTATAAAAAAAAACAATTAATCTGTAAGCTAATGCAACAACAAATCGCCTAATTTTTTCCTAAAACTAACCAACGTGTCGGAAAATATGTCGAGTTCATTCGAAGCTTTATTATATGGTTAACATGACCGTCTGAAAAAGGTATTTTTCTCATAGTTCGTATGAAAAGAGGGTATATCAAATGTATTTTTCGAACGAGAAGAGGGAGACCGAGGAAATTTAAAACGAATTTTGACCAAAAGGGGTGCAGAATTAATTGATTGATGAACAAAACAACGACGGTTTAACGTTTCCTGTAAGATGTTGGAGCAGTTAGACATTGAACCGGACTTTTTAGACGACCTAATAACATGCGTCGAATTATGGGTATTCCACAGGTATTCCACAATCTTCGAAACAGAACGTTTCGAAGATTTTCACGCCATATAATGAGCTGTCACAGAGTCTCTAAAAGAGGTTACGGCAGCTGACTTCCAGGGAGACTTTGCAATCGCGTTGGTAGCGGTGTATCGACGCCCAATGAGACTATTTTGATGAATATTACGAGTATTCATCTGACGGATATATTTTTTTAACCACACCCAGTCTCATTAATTTACGGACACACCATGTATCGACGTGCCGTTAATTAACCAGGTAAGTGCGTTCGACGTGTATACGGTTCATTCCAATTCTTTATTTTGGTGCAGTCGTATTTTTCTTTTCACGCTATGTAAAATATAAAATCGGTTGGGTCACCGCAAGACTTTCCGGAACAAGTAGACAACCCGCCCCCGCCAACCTCCCCCCCCCCCCCCGCGCTAATCCAACCTCCCCCCGCGCGCCAATTCGTAGTACATTTGTAGTATTTTCCGTAGTATTAAAATAGTATTTTTACAAAAATTATGAAGTATTTTCTTAAAATAATGCTGACGTAAATATTATTTGCGTTGCTTGTATACAAAATGATTCACAACGTGATGTCGGTCCAACAAGGCATGTGTGTACCGAATTTCAAGTCTCTAATTGCAATATTCGATAATAAAGTATGACTAGCGCGCCCTCTGGTGGACCGATGTCAACTACAACTTTTCAACTCTTGCTTTGACTGAATGATGTCTGTATGCCAAATTTCAGCTCAATCGAATGAAGCGTTTAGGCGTTATCGTGGAGGAATATCCACAGACACAAACACGCACAGACACACACACACAGACTCACAGAGAGACTTCAACCTGGAAATGATCTTAATCGTCTCGTGGGGGGAGGGGGGGGGGAGGGAAAAACATTGCATATGCAGATGATGTGAGTGTATTAATTAATTGAGACAATGTTGATCTGCTCAGTAATATAATGCAAACAGCATTTAAATTAGTTCAAAAGTGGTACAAACATTAATCACTGTCTGTAAATCATTCAAAGTATGAACTAGTCCTGTCCTTTTCACAAAGAAGAGAACAAGAAAAAATATAAAAAAAAAAGTTTGTTTGCTAATATGTATGAATGTTTGCTAATCTGTATCTGACTTGAATACCAGTATACTAATAAAATGAATATGAATATGAATATGAATATACATATTAGAAAAAATGTCGCACTTAAAAGTAATTTTATTACAGAATATTTTTCTCCGTGGAAATATTATTCGTTGAAATAAAATTCAATTTGCGGAAGCTCCGCTACGACCCCGTTGACGCGTGTTATGGTAAACACCCAGTGCTTCTGTGAGTAGTCGACGGGCTCGAGACGTTTTCCGCTGTGCAATTGCCCTTTAGCTGAGCTTCACGTGACCCGGGACCATTGACCTGGCTTTTTGAATGTAGCGTCGCAGGGCTGCGCGCCCTTCAGCAGGTATCTTGTACATAATTGATTGTAATATTAGAGTCATGTCCGCCCTAGAACGGGCTAGTCCCAGTTGGGTAAGATAATCAAATAAGAAAAAGGTGAAGGTTTTACCCTTCGGTTCCTGTTATTTTTGTAAGCAAAATCAATGTTTTATACTCATTAATTATTAAATAAATAAATAAATATAATCTTGTAATGATCGCGCGCCACTTGTGACGCTAAATGTAGTCTCCCGCCGACCGCCACCGCCGCAAGCAGTCGGCTGCCCACGGGGCTCAAGCAATAAATATATATATTTTTTTAATAAAATATTTGTGGTTTATATACCCATATACATATCGATATATTTTCAGAAATATAGTATCAAATCTTTTGTTTGATACTAAAAACTATGAATTTATCTTAATTTATTGACATTTGGACAATTTTTTATTTCACATTTACACAGTTTAGGCGCCCTATGACACCCGGGATGACATAACGATTCTAACAATATTACACGTTTCTAAATTGGTTTAAGCATTTATAAATTATGGTAAAATGGACGACATGCATGAACTCTGAAATCATTTATTTATTTATTTATTTATTTATTTTATTGGAATTATCAAAATAACCATTTACAATAAGTATAATATTAAAACAAATGGCAAAAAATTTCCTCTTTCATTCACTGGCTAGTGCTGCCCAACTGGGATATACCCTTTCCAGGGCAAGCAATTTATATTTTTACATTTAAAACGAGGGTCGATGAATCAACCAAACACAATAAAAATAAAAATAATTAAAAAATACATATAATAATAATAAATATATGTAATAATAAAAAATAAAAAATACAATATTATATAGGAAATGTAAATATTACATCCCTGTTTTTTAGGCAGTCATCAAAGTTCTTTGGTGTCACACTAAAGTTATCAAAAGAAGTATAATACGAGTATATAGGTAAACGTAACTCTAGACAGAGAACTGAAATGGGGAAATCACATTAAGATGATATGCAGGAAAGAAATCACAGCCTTTTGGCAATGCAGAAGTATAAAGTGTAAGACGTGGGGTCTTTCTCCTAGAGATACACTGGGGCATCTATCATACGAAAGATGCTAGTTTATGGAGTGACGGTATGATGGCCCTGATTTTAATTTCAAAATAATATTTTTTGTGTAAACGAAGTTTTATTCATTATTCTTTATTCTTTATTGAGAAATCACACAGTATTACAGTAACAATATTTAAAAAAATATACAGATTAACAACAAATAAAACCGGTTACGGATTTCAATAGAATTACTTAAATTACGTTTATAAAAAACTACCTAATAAAACTAATGTACCTTAAATTTTAGTACTACACAAGAGTCTATTATTAAGGGTGTGTGTGTATATGTTTGTGGGAGTATGTTGAGGGTGTAGGTGTGGAGTGTGAACGTGTATGATATTAGTAATGGCGTATGAAAAATATAATAATAATAATAACAATCAATAAAAATAGCTAATACGAGTCAGTTTATTGTATCGGTTAGGGTTTGATTTACGGAGTATTTATAAGTGATTATGGAATTATTAAATATATCAATACCATTTAAATTGGTATTATATAGCTCACAGCAGCGTGTGAGTACTACATTCCTTGATGCATTAGTTTTAAAACGCGGCAATCGAAACAGATCAAATTGGCGTGTGGTCCTCATTACGTTGGGGGCGTTAATATTGATCTCGCGCACCAGGTCAGAGCAATCGAATATACCATTCAATATTTTATAGAGGCACAGAGCATCATTCAAGTTGCGCCGATAAGATTTAATTTGCCTGTTTTAAATTCAAACAGGCAAATTAGCTTTCTAATTTCCAATTAGCAATTAACCCTCATGTTTTTCCAATAAAATCGATTAAAAATAGTACATTTATAGTCTGTGAGGGACCACCCCTCACTAGACTCCAATTGCTCGTGAGTGAGGAGTGGAGCTCATCAAAGGGTTTTCTCCGTAGTAAAAGTCGTCTTGTTGAGGTTAAAGTAATTTATTCCAGAAGGTGTTTGATGCTTGCCAGTTGTAATGCTTCGATTGATAAGTCGCGGTGTGTGTAGTGTGTGAGTGATGATGATGTTTGACTCGTCGAAGATTGATATCGCGGATAATAACTTGCTATCGCGGATACTGCTTGATGATGATGATAACGAGGTGTAAACGCGGCTGTCGGTCACTAGGGGATGATAAATAATTGATCGAATGTACTGCCGTTTATACGGTGTGTATGATGCAATATTCTGCGCGTGGGGGAAATAAGTGTGTCAAATTGAATCGATCAGAAGAATTGATATTAGTCATCGGCTGTGTATGCATTATTTGCCGAATTTTGTTGGAATTTAATTGCAGTTGGCGCGTGTACAATTAAGTGTGTTTGCGGTTTTGATTCTTGAGAATCTACTTCTTTTGTTGACTCTAATATGTTGGGCGAAGTCCCCAACAAGTCAAACAAATGTCATAGTACTGGTCTTAGTTTTGTTGGTTCATATAAAAGTGTCCATGGTCCTTTTACTGGTGCAAATGTGACTTGCAGCTTTTGATAAACGGGTCAGCAATAGTTTAACTCATCGCCTTTGTTAGCGCACTTCGACAAATCATTAGGGAATACATTTTAATGTCACCATCGTTGCTCTTCGGTGACACATTGTATTATCGAAATAATAAAAACAACTACATATATATTTCTTGTAATAATTTTATTGAATTCAGTTGTTTTATGCGCCTTTATAATGTTTTACATTCAGTTGACTTTTAAACTCAGTACCTATTATGTGGGTGACTTTTGTTCTTATTAACGAAATTTATTTCATTGTTGCTCTCATTGCATTGGCAGCTGCTGCTTGCTTTCCAGTGGCGTCCTTGTATCCCACCATGCTCTTCTCGCAATCAGCAAACCACCTATTGATAAATAAAAAGCATTTATAAAAATATACCACATATCTTAAATAAAGAATATAATTTAGAATACCTTTTAATGTTGGGGTATTTAGACGTATCCACTTTAATGATTGTGCACATGATTACTGTTGTATGTATAGCAATATCGGCGAGAGTTAAATTGGGACCGGCAATCCATTTATTTCCTTCCAAAAATGTTTCTACGAGTTGCAGAGCCTCGTGAAGTTTTTCCAACTTGGCTGGATCGGCTGGTGCTTTGAGCCTAAATTGCGGTAACTGTGGAAAATGTTTAAAGTATACAACACAATCAAAGTTACAGGTTTAGCGCTTAATATTATTAGGGCAGACCATTGCTGAGAGACAATGCTATGTAAGCCGAAAATCAACGGGGAATGTATGAATGAGTGTATTGTATCATTATTAGTTTAAAATGTATGATTTACACTAAATATTACGCACATTAGATATTAGCCTATGCAATCTCTATTATCTAGGCAATCTCTATTGCCAATATATAGCCTATATATATATAATATATAGCCAACCTATATAGCCTGGGCAATCAGCCACGTATCCAGACTTCAGTTTCGGGGGGCAACATTTATTATAAAAACGCGCGCGGTACCCACCAAACTTGAATTTGCCCGTACAATAAAACAAAAATATATAACCCACCCTACTACCACCCCCATTAGGGAGTTAATGGGCCCTTGCTGAGTTGGCCACGAAGACCCATTCTGTTCAGGGTTGGTCACACTCACGGGTCAACACCCATCCGACGGCCTCCACGTATGAAGTGCGAGCCTGGGTAGGACTCTGGCCCTTAGGGTTAGTTTCCCCTAGGAATCAAACTTCTGCAGGCATAAGCCAATCGATTGCGCACTCTGACTAACAACTTGAGTTGTCGAATACAACGGGCGAGTCCGTCACCACAGGGAGTTTTAACGATTAGTCGTTCTATCTCCCTTGAGTGAGCGTAGAAGACTTTGGACAAAACAATCCAGCGTCTAGCTACGCCACAACCCGTTAGAGACCAACGCCTTACCGCGAGATAGCCAGTTATGTTACCTGGCGGGCTTGACAGTCGCGCCCTAACTACCAATTGTGACCAGATTTCTCCGGTCTCTCGATTGGTTCCGAGTTCGAGGTCGCTTGCGCGGTCCTCTCCCTTACGAAGCGGTGAAACGGTGAATACCGAATATATCGCGGACCTTGGCGTCCTTTGCCCGACACTGAACCGGGATCGGATGGCCGATGGTCATTTCAAGAGCAGTCGCCGTAAGGTACGCAACCACCCCAAGAGAATCGAATATTTCGTGAGCGGATTGTTTTATGTCTTGCGGTGTTGCTCATTTTGCAGTTAGATTTGGCTTTTTTATCTACTGCATTTGTGTTTTTCACGCAGGAACAGATTAACGAACCAAGTAAACGATTCTTCTTTACTTGGTTTACCTCGTTTATCTTGTAGCAGCCGCCTTTGAAATGACCATTCGCCTACCCGATACCGGGTCCGCGATAGATTCGGTAGACAGACTCTCGATTGGGTCCGAGTTCGAGGTCGCTTGCGCGGTCCTCTCCCTTACGAAGCGGTGAAACGGAGTATACCGAATCAGTCGCGGACCAAGGCGTCCTTTGCCCGACTCTGAACCGGGATCGGATGGCCAATGGTCATTTCAAGAGCAGTCGCCGTAAGGTAGACAACTACCCCCGCTCTATAAGAAACAATACAGTTCCCAGACTCCCCCGATTGTTAGCCGGAGAGCACAATCGATTGGCTTGCACCGCTCGGTGCGCAGACCGTCCAGGAGCGCCAGAGGATTGATATCCCAGGGGAGACTGGTTGACCCAGTGTCCTACCCGGGCTCGCACCCCATGCGTGGAGGCCATCGGATGGGTGTTGACCCGTGAGTGTGACCGGCCCTGAAACAGAATGGGTCATCGTGGCCAACTCAGCAAGGGCCCATTAGCTCCCACTCTGACTAACAGTCGGGGGAGCCTGGAAGCAGTACTGTTTCCTATAGAGCGAGGGTGGTTGCGGACCTTACGGCGACTGCTCTTGAAAAGACCATCGGCTACCCGATCCTGGGTGAACAGCCTGGCAAAGGATGCCGTGGTCCACGATAGATTCGGTATACAACGTTTCACCGCTTCGTAAGGGAGAGGGCCGCGCAAGCGACCTCGAACTCGTAACCAACCGAGAGTCTGTCTACCGAATCTATCGCGGACCCGGTATCGGGTAGGCGAATGGTCATTTCAAAGGCGGCTGCTACAAGATAAACGAGGTAAACCAAGTAAAGAAGAATCGTTTACTTGGTTCGTTAATCTGTTCCTGCGTGAAAAACACAAATGGAGTAGATAAAAAAGCCAAATCTAACTGCAAAATGAGCAACACCGCAAGACATAAAACAATCCGCTCACGAAATATTCGATTCTCTTTCTCTGATTCGGATAATTATAATCGAGCTCGGTCATATACTCTATTTGCGGAGCCGTCATCGCAAACCAACTCAAGTCGATGAAGTCTCCTTGAGCGTGCCTTGAGACACATAAATGCGATATGGTCTGGAGCGTCAGACTTGGATATTTTTACAGAGAGCCCACATCTCTTCAAGGTATGGGCATTGCGCTACCTGTTTATGCTAGAATAAGATCGATTGTTTTTTTAATGTATTCTGTTACTTTTACTATTTTTAATGCTTCTACTTGCATATTTAATGCCTATTTAAGACATGAGTATGTAATAATAATAATAATTGAAATGTTTATATTTATATTTATATTACATCTCAATGAATTGGTTTGTACTCTAATGTTGATTTGTTAAATAAATAAAGAAATATACATTTAAAATATATCCCAATGAAAATTCGTTTGTTTCGTTGATCTGTCCTTGTGTGAAAACACAAATGCACTAGATGAAAAAGCCTAAGGCAAATGCTTATCAGCAAAAACCAATACACGTACATACATATATACAATCCACTTACGAAATATTCAGTAAAGCTCTTGTAAAGAGTTCCCATATCGAAGTACAGTCTCTGGTCGACGACAGCCCTCGCCTGAGCATCCTTGGGGTACAGTTTGTCGTCTTTTCCGTATTTGTTAGCCAGGTAGGTCATAATGACCCTCGTCTCCCACACCGAAAAACCATTATCCACTAATGTGGGAATGGTATGTTGTGGATTGAGCTGCAATGAAAAAAATATTAGGATTCTTTGTTTAGGATCACACTTAACCTCAAATTATCATAAATATTTCTTTACCTTCAGGAATTCTGGATTCAAATATTCCTTTTCCCTCATGTTCATTGGGATCAAGTTGAGCTTGACGCCTAATGCCGCTGCTGTCAGTTCGACTGCGCAACACTGCGATGATCCATCGAATTGATAAAGATCAATACCCATTTTGTACGATTCTTAGTCCTTGCCTTTTACTATAATTGAAAAAAATTGAGTCTTCATTCCGGCACCGACTTGTTGAGGTTTGAATTTTTCTTTTGAAATGTGGAATGATCAGAGTGCACAGGGCGGCGGATTTTTCAATTCGCCAAATTAGTGTGGCGCCGCAGATGATTAGCATTTAATTCAGCATTCATTTTTAAACAAACTTAACAATTTTCATAAATAAAATCTTTTATTTTAAAACCGTTTTATTTTATTTATTTATTTAAATTGTAATTCAAATTATCTACCATATAATGGACTATAAAAATTGAAAACTGATCCAGTTTAACTGATATATATATATATATATATATATATATATATATATATATATATATATATATATATATATATATATATATATATATATATATATATATATATATATATATATATATATATATATATATATATATATATATATATATATATATATATATATATATATATATATATATATATATATATATATATATATATATATATATATATATATATATATATATATATATATATATACTAATACTTTTACTATAAAAATTGAAAACTGATCCAGTTTAACTGATATATATATATATATATATATATATATATATATATATATATATATATATATATATATATATATATATATATATATATATATATATATATATATATATATATATATATATATATATATATATATATATATATATATATATATATATATATATATATATATATATATATATATATATATATATATATATATATATATATATATATATATATATATATATATATATATATATATATATACTCCTTCGCTACTTTTTAAGTAGCTTTTACTAATTTTATTTTAAATAAAAACATCATCCTATATACGGATTTCTTTACCAACCTTATCAAATATAACAATATTATACTGTTTTCTACAATGTTTCTTAACAATTTTTTAATATTATACAATTTTATATAGGTTTACCCTATTTTGATAACATTATACAATCTTTATTATAAACTTCTCTGCCAGAAATTAAGATTGAAGTTTCTTCTTTCATTTCATTGAACACATAGTGGCAGGGGATATCAACATATCCATACATGGCAACAAACACACTCATTCCGATGAATACCAGAATCTAATGAGTGAACTATGATTCAAATCGACTATAAATACAACTACCCGTCCTGAAAATAATACTTGTATTGACCACATCTACATAAAAACTAAAAACAAGTTCCAGTCTGCTATCATACAGTCGACTATTACTGATCACTACAGCACATTCCTCGTTATATATGGTCCTTACCGAAAACAGACCTATAATAATGAAAAACTTACAAAAACTATAAATTACGACGATCTACAAATTGACCTAAATAACGAAACGTGGCAAAATATTTACACGGATAACGTAGATACAGCCTCTGAAGAATTCGTGAACACACTGAAAATTCACATTGAAAATAACACCACGACGAAAGTGAAAAAACGTAAGCACAGAATACTGAAACCATGGATAAATGCAGGTATTATAAGCTGCATCTAAAAACGAGACAAGCTCCACAAACAAACTAGAACTTTTCCAAAAAACATTACACTGTTGAACTATTATAAACGATATAGAAATATATGTGCAAGCATAATTAAAAAAACAAAACAAAAATCAATCAAGAAAACTTGATTGTAATATTAGAGTCCTGTCCACCCTAGAACGGGCTAGTCCCAGTTGGGTGACAGAAATAAATAAGCAAAAGGTTATGGTTTTGCCATTCGGTTCCTATAATTTTTGTAAGCTAATCAATGTTTTATAGTAATTAATTCTTAAATATATAAATAAATAAAAAGTTGCAGGAGTTGCGGCTGGAGACTCTTGGTCACCCACCGTACTTGCCAGACCTTGCTCCAATAGATTTTCTTTTTTTCAGAATTTAGATAACTTTTTACAACGTGGGAAAAAATAAAATAAATCCTTGAAGAGTCGGCGAAAAACTTCTATTGGTTCCTGTCCACGAGAGTTTTACAGCAGAGAAATTAAGCAACCCCCATTATCTGCACAGATAATAGGGGTAAATATTCCTTAACATTTCCTTTGTAGAACAGCAACTTCATAGGTAAAGACCTAGTATATCTCAAAAACTTAGATAGTTACAGAATTCATGCCTCACATTCCTCGAATGTGAGGCTACCGATTCTGGTTGCCTACGGCAAAATGTATACAAAATGTATATAAATTTATATAAATGTAAATATAAATGTAAATGTGCGCCGCTCTATAGTAATCCGCTCTATAGTAATGCATAGCTCTATAGTAAACCCCGCTCTATGTAAATGTAAATGTAAATATAAATTTATAAACATTTTGCCGTAGGCATCCCGAGCTAATCGCCAATCATTTGAGGGGTTAAATTTTCCCTTATTCTTTATCGTCAGCGGTATCTATCACTATTTTTATTTTTGCCCGCTTTGATACAAAGCCCTAAAAACCAGTGGTCAAGAAAAGAAGGATGAAGGACGTGGTCTTAAAACAACCACATGGTATTTGGATGACCCATATGTAATGTGCAAGTCACGGGATTTTTAACGGTCATGAATTGAAAATGACGCTGCAATTACCGTAATGACTCTATGGCACTAACCTTGACTATCCGTTTTTGGTATGACGCATACAAATACCGGTTGACCAAATTTCTGTATTTGAAATTGTTACGCAATGTCTGATTTATTGCAAAGCTAATTTAAACAACACTATAATATCCTCAGACAAAAGCCAATTCCGCTTAGCGGCTTATTTATTGCACTGAAATCGATTGAAAACTTTATGTTTATCATCGAACAAATATTAAATATTCAGTGCCGGATTAACTCATGTAGAGGCCGTCGAATTCATGAGGCCCTCTTTCCACTTTTCAGGGCCCCCCTTTGGTCTGCCAAACAAAACACGCTCGCACCGGCAAAGTGAGACGTTAAACATTTCAGACAACGCTTATGTCGTGTAGCAAAGACGCACATTTAAACAAAGTACGATCGCACAGGCTGGCAAGAAGCAACTGACAATATTTTATAACATTTATACTATGAGTCACATCAAAAGTTTATTAAACATCTTCTGATTAGAATTTTAATTAAAGATTTCACTTTCCAAACTATAAAATCAATGGTATTTTGAACGCTCTAAAAAAATCTCTAGATGAAGATGGATATATACATTTTGACCGTATATATATATATATATATATATATATATATATATATATATATATATATATATATATATATATATATATATATATATATATATATATATATATATATATATATATATATATATATATATATATATATATATATATATATATATATATATATATATATATATATATATATATATATATATATATATATATATATATATATATATATATATATATATATATATATATATATATATATATATATATATATATATATATATATATATATATATATATATATATATATATATATATATATATATATATATATATATATATATATATAGTTTTGTTAATATTTGATTGGTTTTTTGTAAAATCTTTTTTTAAAGAATTCGTTTAAAGGATGACACTTTGATGAAAAAATAAAAATAATAAAAGCCACTTACATAGCTGGAAGGTTTTCCCGGACTGGACTGGGAAATGCTTATTGTTTAAAAGAGATGTATTTTTGGATGAGTACCACTTTCGACGGTACACTGTAGGTTTAATGGGATCCCTTTATCGCTAGTGTATATATATATATATATATATATATATATATATATATATATATATATATATATATATATATATATATATATATATATATATATATATATATATATATATATATATATATATATATATATATATATATATATATATATATATACATACATTGAGATGAATAAGACCATTTCCAGTTTTTGAAGTCTCTCTGTGAGTTTGTGTGAGTGTCTGTGTGTGTGTATCACTCCACGATAGCGACCAAACGCTTTATGCGATTGAGATGAAATTTGGAATGCAGGTCATGGCCATGTTTGGTCATGGCAAGAGTGGAAAAGATTGTGGTTGGAATCGGTCGGTTAGAAACTTGAAATTCGTAGACAGAGGCCTTGTTGAATCGAAATCACGTTTGACAGTTTGGTTGAAATATCTCATATAAAAGCGACGCAAATAATATTGAAGTCCTCTAAATTTAAGAAAATACTACATCATATGCTACTGATTAGCGCGCGGGGGTGGGGGGGGGGGGGGGGGGGTGACGGAGGGGGGAAGTGGTGGGGAACCTTCTCTTCTTGCCGGGAAAGTCTTGGATGCCACAATCAATTTTTTTTATATCTATTAGAAATGGTTCAGAATATTCGACAGAGCGGACGCCAACGCCGATAAATCTTCCCAAAAAGTGAGACCCTCTTACAAAGGGTAGGAAACATAATTAGTCACGGACGCCGAGGATATGAGATTCCTTGAAAAATAGCTGATAACTCAAAGGAAAGGACAGAAAGGGGCTATAAAATAAACGAGCTGCCGACCCTGAAACGCGAAACTTTGGCGACCGACCACCGTTTCCATTCAAAATAAATCGTGAGAAAGACTCCTTAGCTACACATGTTAACGATAAATTACGAGCAAGGCGACGGGCAAAAGACTACGAAATAAAAACCGTGGACGTTACAAAAAAATCATACATACTCCAAATCCCACAATTAACCCTAGAAATAATATAGCTTAAAATGTAAAGAAAATTGCATGATTAATTAATTTAAGCATAACATATAGTATTTCGTTTAATGTAAAGTAAAGCGCTAGGAGAGACAACTTAATTAGCCTAATTAACGATCTAACATTAATATTAACTTGTTACTAATGATCTGAGACTAACCTATGTTTAAGACAATGTGTACTCGGGAAAGGTGGCGTTTGCGACGAGAATAATAATAATAATAATAATAATAATAATGCTTTATTTAAGAGAAAGTAGTACAAAAATTATGTCTTAAAAACTACCCAACTAGGTTAATGCCTGTACTAGGGTAGATTCTTTTCTTTTAAATTAAGCAAATAATATGTCTATAAAATGTTTAAATGTAAGACAGAGACAACTAGTGTATTCGCTTCTCGCTCTAGCGTGCAAGCGAGGAAGCATGATTGCGATGTCTCTTTCAAACGGGGTTGCATGTTTATGCGCCCTGTCTCGTGATTGGATAATACGTGTGCGGTGCATTCATGGGGGTGTGTTTAGAAATTTTTGGAAGGAGATAGACCAATGAAAGGTAAGGGCGGTCGCTATCAAAAAAAAAATGTAAGGCGATCGAGGGCAGAAAAGAGCGAAAGCTTCAGTTGTAAATTGGCAAAGGGTCAGCGTGAACGCGCCGCGATCCAAGCACCGGGACTTAGTAGTAAATTATAAGTACTCGGAACTCAATGTAAAAGTAAAGATAAGTGACCGAATAAAAGAAAGTCTCGCGAATAAAAAGTGTTTATTTTCGACGGAAGCTTATCCTGCGTGACCTGAGGAAAGTGAGGTTCTATCACGGAAGCCTCTAGCTGAACTAATTTCCTTGTGAGGTTGGAATCCACCACTCGTTCGAGACAACCACCCCTGAGAGAAAAACCAACCTAGCTGGTGAGTGATTACCATTTGAATACAGTCCAAGGTGAAAACCGTTGAAGATAATCGAAGGGGTAATTACCCAGCACAAAGGGGGTCGCGTAAATTCACAAGTTAAGTGGGTTTATGCAAACCGGGTAAAAATCCCAACCAAGAAACAATTAAAAAAATATATGATTGTAATGCGGGGCCCCTAGGCCGGTGCCTACTTCGCCTATCGCCGGATAATCCGGCATTGTGTCTCAGTTCTGTTGGTTCATATAAAAGTGCCAATTGTTTTTTTTAATTTTTACTTTAATCCGCCTTCGATTGAATCGATTGGAACAGCTTATGGAGTGCCTTGGAGACAGAACACGTGCCACCAAAAATCATGAAACTTCTGCAATCATCGTACGATGGCTTAACCAGCAGCGTTTGAATCCGTTACGATTTGTTTGAGGAATTCCCGATTCAAACTGGTGTTCGACAAGGAGATGTCGCATCGCCGCTACTTTTTAACGTGGTGATCGACGCGATTATGCGGAGAGAATTCAACGGTCGACGCGGAGTTAGATACGACGAATCAAACTTCATAACCGTTTTGATGTTCGCCGATAATAGCGCCGTTTTCGCCGACACTGATGCCGAAGCAACGGACATTCGATACGACATATCCGGAATTGCTCAATCATATGGATTGAAAATCAATACGGATAAGACCAAAGTGCTCACTACGGACGGTTCGAAGGCCAGCGTTTACCTCGATGGAACCCAAATCGAACGGGTCCCACAATTCAAGTATTTAGGATCGTTGGTTACGGAAAAGAAAGTGGCATCGACGGCCGATGTCCATAGCCGTATCGGTCAGGCAACAGCAACATTCGCCTCGCTCAAGTGGTGCATATGGAAGCGAACGAATATTACAATGAAAACCAAAGTACGACTATACCGAACGTTGGTTTTTCCCATTCTTCTTTATGGATCGGAAACGTGGACGTTACTACAATCGGACCTCAAAAAGTTCGAAGTCTTCCAAATGCGATGCTTGAGGCAGATTCTCGGTGTCTCACTCCGCGACCGAATTCGAAACGAGACCATTAGAGAAAGATGCGATCTAGTAACAACGATCGAAGAATAAACCGACAGCGACTTGCGACAGCGACAGTGCGACACAGTTTTATTCACCAAAATTTGTCCTTCTATAATAAGATTCCAGAGCAAATAAAAAACCTTAGATTTTAAAAAGATAATTATACATAATTTGGTAAGAAACCCAATTTATGGTATAAAGGAGTTTGAAAATTCTGAGAATGCGTAAAGTTTTAAACATAATGGTATTATGATAGCTCACATTCTAATTTTCATATAATTTATTAATTTAAAATCTATTTTTTTTCTATTTAAAATTTCTCTACTAAAATCTACTAAAATCTATTTAAAATATATTAATTTAAAATCTATCATCTATTAATTAAAAAAAATACGAAGGCATATTGCTGGATTGACAATAAAATATATATTTTTTCATTATTCTACATAGAATTTGCATTTCTATTTTAATATATTATCATCGTATTCTCGAAATGATAAATAAAACAAAATATTTTGTATACCTGTATTAATACATTCAATGGTATTACGAGATTTTTTTTACATTTTACATTCAGTTGATTTTAAAGCCAGTAACTATTACGTGAGGGAGTTTCGTTCTTATTAATGACAATTATTTGTTTGATACCCAAGCCTTGATAGCAGCTGCTTGCTTTACAGTCACGTTCTTGTATCCCACCATGTTCTTCTCACAATCAGCAAACCACCTATCGATAAATAAAAAAACATGTTCACAATATATTGGGAGTTAATGGGCCCTTGCTGAGTTGGCCACGAAGACCCATTCTGTTCAGGGTTGGTCACACTCACGGGGTCAATACCTATCCGGCGGCCTCCACGCATGAAGTGCGAGCCTGGGTAGGACTCTGGCCTTATGGTCAGTTTCCCCTAGGAATAAACCTTCTGGCGCTCCTGGACGGTCTGCGCACCGTGCGGCGTAAGCCAATCGACTGTGCACTCTGACTAACAACTTGCGGTGTCAACTACAACGGGCGAGCCCGTCACCACAGGACGTTTTAACGATTTTCTCGTTCTGTCGCCCTGCAGTGAACGTAGAAGACTTTGGACAGAAACAAATTCAACGTCCAGCTACGTCACAACCCGCAAGAAGCCAACGCCTTACCGCGAGATAGCCAGTGTTACCTGGCGGGCCGACCCTCGCGCCCTTGCTTCCAATTGTGACCAGATTTCTCCGGTCTCTCGATTGGTTCCGAGGTCGAGGTCGCTTTCGCGGTCCTCTCCCTTACGAAGCGGTGAAACGGTGTGCACCGAATCTATCGCGGACCAAGGCGTCCTTTGCCCGACTCTAAACCGGGATCGGATGGACAGTGGTCATTTCAAGAGCAGTCGCCGTAAGGTAGACAACTACCCCCGCTCTATAGGAAACAATACAGTTCCCAGACTCCCCCGATTGTTAGTCGGAGAGCACAGTCGATTGGTTTGCGCCGCTCGGTGCGCAGACCGTCCAGGAGCGCCAGAGGTTTGATTCCCAGGGGAGACTGGTTGACCCAGTGTCCTACCCAGGTTCGCACCCCATGCGTGGAGGCCATCGGATGGGTGTTGACCCGTGAGTGTGACCGACCCTGAACACATGGGTCTTCGTGGCCACCTCATCATGGGCCCATTAGCTCCCCAACTGACTAACAGTCGGGGGAGTCTGGAAGCAGTACTGTTTCCTATAGAGCGGGGGTGGTTGCGGACCTTACGGCGATTGCTCTTGAAATGACCATCGGCCATCCGATCCTGGGTGAACAGCCGGGCAAAGGATGCTGTGGTCCGCGATAGATTCGGTAAACACCGTTTCACCGCTTCGTAAGGGAGAGGACCTCGCAAGCGACCTCGAACTCGTAACCAATCGAGAGACCGGAGTAATCTGGTCACAATTGGAAGTGAGGGCGTGAGTGTAGGCCCGCTGGGTAACATTCCTGGCTATCTCGCGGTTAAGGCGTTGGCCTCTTACGGGCTTGTGGCGTAGCTAGACGGTGGACTGTTTTGACCTCAAGTCTTCTGCGCTCACTCCAGGGAGATAGAACGACTAATCGTTAAAACTTCCTGATTTGACGGACTCGCCCGCTGTAGTCGACAACCCAAGTTGTTCACAATATACCACATACCTTTAATAAAGAACGTAATTTAGAATACCTTTTAATGTTGGGGTATTTAGACGTATCCACTTTGCCCAAATTGCACATGATTACTGTTGTATGGATAGAAATATCGGCGAGAGTTAAATTTGGGCCGGCAATCCATTTATTCCCTTCCAAAAATGTGTTTACAAACTGCAGAGCCTCGTGAAGTTTTTCCAACTTGGCTGGATCGGCAGGTGCTTTGGCCATCATTTGCGGGTACTGTAGAAAATGTTAAAAATTTACATAAAACTCAAACGGGTAGGTTTGGCACCCATAGCTATTTAATAAGCCGAAAAACAAAGATTGAATGAGTGATCACCAGGGCCGGACTGGGACTTAAAATCGGCCCGGGCGTTTTGAAGCCGGTCGGCCCCTCAGAAAAAAAAAAGAAGTGTTGCACTCGGGGACTGCCGCGGTAAAGCTATTGCATAGCATTTTTAACAACTTATGCAATTATAATTATTTATTTATTTATTTTATTTTATTTTTTCTGATATCAGATAACTGCGCTCTATCGGAAAACGTTGAAATTATTCCGTATCATTTGCGGCTGCGGAAGCAAATGATTCGGAATCATTTAAATGTCTTCCGATAGAGCGCCGCGCACGATTTTTTTATTCGATAAAGCAAAAAAACGGATTATTCGAAAAAAATCGTATATAAAAAGATAGATAATTAAATTATCTTTAAAATGGTGCAGGTTTCATAATAATACGCCAGATAGTATTTGCGTAATAGTCGTTTTTGTGTTCGGTTAGACCTAATTTCACAAATTAATTAAACTATGTAATATAAATAAAATCTAAAATATTCAAAGCTAAGAATATTAGGAAAATGTTCTTGTTTAACATATATTTTTTTCGAATCGTAAGCAGTACTCGTTTAGACGTAATTATCAGTTTAAAATCATTAATTTTCGTTAAGAAATTTCTTCATTCGGTCGCCGCGCTGGCCTCTAGGCCCGCGATAAAAGCTATGCAATAGCTTAAAACGATGTACATATATATTTTGATATTATTATTAAAGACAAATGTTTCTAATCTATCTAAGTATGTACGTTAAGTTAGGTTTCCGGTAGTAGTAGTAAGTAGGACTTCCATTAGTAGTAAGTAGTAAGTAGGACTTAGTAGTAAGTAGTAAGTTAGTAGTAAGTAGGACTACCGGAGAAGCTCACTGCTTTCGGCGACTTTGTCTATTATTTCGTCAGAGTCTAGATTCATTAAGAGATCTTTTTCTACCGCCATCAACATGAACGAATTTAAATTTTGAGGAGACAAACTGCTCCTCATACGATTTTTTTATAATTTTTATGGTAGAAAAACTCCTTTCACATGCCACCTGTCTTAATGATAATGTAAGGAGAAATGTATAGCCTAGTGCAATAGACTTATAGGCACTGCTCAATAGATTAAATCTATGTAAAATTTTGAAACACAAATCGAACAATTTTTACATGCACTACGTATCTCACATGCTTTGGAAGTGTCATTACTTGGTTATCCAACGTCGTTTCTACGGTACCTTCATTATCATTATCTTCTATGTACAATGATCTTATAATCTTCCGATTCTGAATTTTTAAGATTATCCCATGCAACGTCAAATTTTCCAATTCAATCCGCAAATTTTCGCTGGTTGCTTTTTCATCAAATTTCGTCAAGTGTCTGCTTCTTCGAGTTCAGCATTTTTTCTTATTTCGGGGAAACGCTTTGGATCGAGGTAAGAAAAATCAGCATATAATTGTTTATTTGCAAGAAATCGGCGATCCATGCTCGCAGTAACTGTATCAAAAATAATGTTATGAGCTCCTACTTTATATGAACTCTTACTTTAATTATCGTTTCGTATTTGAGCAACGATTCTAAGTATGCTTTCGCTTTCACACGCACTTCTGGCTTGAAGTGGACATTTTGTTGTATTGTTGCCAATGCCATGATCAATGTTACATACAAAGACGATTCTGGTTTTGAGAATGACCCAAAAATTTTCTTGAGGGCCGTATCTTTTGACCACCAACGTGTTTCGCCAATAGTTGAGAGTCTTTTCGTACTGCCGTCCTCTTTAGTTTCTTCCCAAACATCCATGCGTTGATACGATTCGCGAAGGAATACTGCAACGTCATTCAACAAACTAAACAATAATGCACTTTCAATAACCGACTTAGTAGTATCTCCTAATACTAAATTCAGTACATGTGCGTAGCACCAAACGTGAATTTGACCTGGAGACTCTTTTGATAGCCATTAAGAAAATCCGTTGTATTGGCCTTGCATATTTGCTACCCCATCCGTTGAATTACCGATGCATCTTTTTATATCTACATTTACACACTTTAAAACTTTTTCAGTTGACTATTCACTTTCTACGACAGCGAGAAGTCTTTCAAGTACACGAGCATCTGTCACGTAGCGTATTATAATTGAGCATTGGTCTTTGCACGTAATATCCTGAGTGATATCTACTTGCAAAGAAAACATACCAGCTGCTCGTACCTCCAGACAAATATTCTTACATATAAGTTCACAAACTGCTAGGATAATTTTATTAATAGTTGTTTTTGACAAAAACGTTAATAATGATCCTCTTCTTTACCCCCCTTTGGCAAACCATGAACTGTTTAACTTTTGTCAATGCACTCTTTCAAGTGATCTTTCAGATAGATATCATATTTGCTGAGGAGAAACACGAGCTCAAAAAAGTTGCCGCGGTCTAGTCATGTCCTCGAGACTATATGCTGCTTCCAGTTGGTCACCTCTATAACTTAATCCGCGTTTCCCAATAAACTTCACAATGTCTATTATTCTCTGTAAAATTTCTCTTCTTTTCCGCACTTGTGCTCGATGTAAGGACATTGATTGACAAAAATTAAACTTTGAACGTCTTTTTATTGGACCTCAAAATGTAAGCTTCCGCACAAGCACGATGCGTTTCAGTTTTTTCGTGTTCCTCTACTCTGATGTGAACATGTCTCTTATCTTGCATTCCTCGTAAAAAAGGGTTTGAGCTGGTATCAGAAGTTGTAGAAAATTCTAGGCAAACTGAACAGAACAAAGCACACTGTTCACTGCTGTAGGTCAGCCACTTGCGATTGGTTCAGTCTTTACGATTTACAGCTTTCTGTAACACAGGATCAATAATGTCTTGCATAGGATGAAATTTGAAAAAAATCCAGCTGATCGTTTTCAGGACGTGCAAAATAGTTAAATGAAGAATTTACATTTTCATCTAGTTCCCTATTGGCGTCATTTGCAGAATAATGATGGACATGCCCATGCTGTTCATATTGAAGTTCCACTTCAACTAGAGGTTGTTCGAATTGCTGTTCCTGACTGATTAACTCTTTGTTACATTCAGGAGGTGATTTGACAGTTGCTTCTTCAGTCACCACCACTGCATTAGAAGTAGATGAACGAGTAAAAATATTTGTCAACAAACACTCCATCGGCTTTTTCGAAGCGGTCGATGCGGTCTCGTTCGTGCGTGGATTTGCGTGCATACAGCTCGCCTCTCCCCCATCGCACTGGCATGCACTGGCTCCAGCCCGGCCCGCGCCGCTCTGCGCTGCCTCACCGTTCGCGCGTGCGCATGCATGGCAATATGGCGACGATAGGACTATCGTCGACTCCGGCCCATCGGGCATTTGCCCGATCTGCCCGTACGGCCAGTCCGGGCCTGGTGATCACTATCTATAATCTATATCATCATTATTGCTTTAAAATATGTTATGTTACTAAATATTACGCACATTAGATATTTTAGGCACAAACGGCGGAAATATTGCCTGTCTCTCTGAACGCTCCTGGCACGTGGAGTTATAAAACCTAGGAAGTGACGCATATTACGCTTTCCCTTGCACTTACGGTCTTATGGCGGGCATAGTGAGCAGGTATCTGAGCCATTAGAGTTATACCCCCGCCATGAGACCCGTAAGTGAAAGGGGGTGCGCAATATGCGCTACTACATTCCTACATTTTTTAAATCCGCTTGCCAAGAGGTTTAGGACAGGGTAGGCAATTTATTTTTGCCGACCTATTAATATTATTGTTAAATTCTTGAAAAATGACAAAAGAAATCTAATATTAAAAAAAAATGTTTGACTGACATTCGCTCGAGTAATTACCACTTTAAAAAAACGTATACAAACAAAATCAAACACAATAGTCTTCATGGGAAAGGGAGGGTATGGAGAGGAGACTATGGGAAAGGACGATAATTAATGGCAGAAACATATGTAGCAATTATTGTTCCAAGACGCTTGAAAAGTAGAGAATGTGAATTCCATTCTTATTGTAACTGCGGAGGTATATAGTATAGTATAGAACTGTATATATAGTAAGGAATATACTATAGTATAGTATAGAAGAACTGATCCAATATAGAGTGCTATATTGAGTGATTATACTAAGTGATATTCTGACTTTAACAGAAGGAAATACTATGACTTGCCAAAGGGACCACCAACATATAGAGAAACCATGCGTATGCGTAGATTCTGTAGTCTTTTTAATTTATTTAACTTGTTTTTTTTAATTATTATTTTAACAATAGCAACATCGCTTTTAACCGGCAGAAATTTCTGCAATTTTCGGAGGCCATATAAACTAATCAAACCTAACAAAGCTGTTTAATGTTCGCCGATGATATTAAATTGTACATGTCCACTAGAACTGCTGTGCCCTGCGAGCTTTTCCAGCGCGACATTGACGCCGCTTGGTCTTGGAGCCAGAATAAAAATCTCTCGTTCAATTTCTCTAAATTCTCAGTGATGACATACACTAGATCGACCGGACCTCTGATTACTCCATCGCTGGTGATGTGCTTACTAGAGTTGCATAGGTGAAGGATCTAGAAGTTCTCTTTGTTTCTCAGCTTAGGGGAGGTTCTCTTGTTTCTCAGGAGCACATCACCGATTTATCTAAGTCCTCTTTTAAATTACTGGGTTTCTTTATTCGGAACCTAAAGCATTTTCACAGTGTCCGGGTTATGCATACATTTTATATTTCAATTGTAAGAAGTAGATTGGAAACGAATGCAGTTATATGGAATCCACACGAGGATCTTTGTGCTTGTGAGAATGCAGTTATATGGAGGACACGAGTATCACCATGTTGGAAAAAAATAAAAATGATTTTTATGCTTTGTATATTTTAAGCAATACGGATATTATATCTACTATTTTTTTACTAGGCATAATTCCCTTAAATTGCGTAGAGAAATGCTCACCATGGCCTTCTTTTTAAGCTGGTCAGGGGCAAAGTTGATAATCCCTAGCATGCTATCGAAGGTTTGTCTCTTTGCTCCGAATAACTATTGTATAATCGAGCTTAGTCACATACTCTTTTTGATGAGCCGTCGTCGCGAACCAACTTAAGTCGATGAAGTCTTCTTACGCGTGCCTTGCGACACATAAATGCGTTATGTTCGGCGGCCTCAGACTTGGATATTTTTACAGCGAGCCTAGATCTCTTCAGGGTATAGGCATAGGCTACCTATTTATGCTAGAATAAGTTTATTTTTTTTATGTTTTCTGTTACTTTTACTATTTTTAATATTATTGCATATACTTATGCAATATACTTGCATATTTATTGCCTATTTAAAATACGAGTATGTACTTAAAATAATTGAAATGTTTATATTTATTGTATTGTACTGTCTGTTGATTTGTTAAATAAATAAATGTAAAATATTTGTCAATGAAAATTCATTTGTTTTGTTGATATGTCCTTGTCTGAAAAACACAACTGCACTAGATGAAAAAGCCGAAGTTAAATGCTTATCAGCAAAACCCAATATACGTACATATATACAATCCACTTGGTTTATATATATGTACGTATATTGGTTGTTATAAAAAATAAAGAAGATTCGTTTACTTGTTTCGTTGATCTGTCCCTGAATGAAAATCTCAACCGCGCTAGATGAAAACTAGGTAAACGCTAAATGCTTATGAGCTAGACATATACCCAATCCACTTACAAAGTATTCGCCAAAGCTCTTGTAAAGAGTTCCCATATCGAAGTACAGTCTTTGGTCAACGACAGCTCTTGCCTGAGCGTCCTTGGGGTACAGCTTATCGTCTTTTCCGTATTTGTTGGCCAGGTAGGTCATAATGGCCCTCGTCTCCCACACCGAAAAACCATTATCCACTAATGTGGGAATGGTATGTTGTGGATTGATCTGCAATAAAAGAATTATTACGATTCCTTGTTTGATATCTTAATAACATCCTAATCTCAAAAATGAACCATTACCTTCAGAAAGTCTGGATTCAACTGTTCCTTTTTCATCAGGTTCAAGGGGACCAAGTTGAGCTTGACGCCCAAGGCTGCTGCTGTCAGCTCGACTGCGCAGCACTGAGATGATACATCGGATTGATACAGATCAATACCCATTTTATAGGATTCTTAGCTTTTGTCTTTTTCTACAAAATAATAGAGAAAATATATTCTTCATTCCTGCACCGACTTGCTAAGATTACAATTTTCATTTGAAACGTGAAACGATCAGAGTTGGTCAGGGCGGCGGATTTTTCAACTCACCAAATCAATTTGGCGCCGTTGATACTCCAAACTCAAAGTACAAAAAGGGCCGTCGCCAAAATATCGTATACTAACTGACCCGTGCCCACTTCGTTGAGCGATAAAACTTTTTACTTGTGATGAAATTATGAGTGTGGTTTGGTCAGTACTGAGTGCTATGATTTATTTCCTGACTGCCAAAAAAAGGGTTATATTTTTAATGCATATGTACCTATGTATTTGCATGCCAATTTGACTATATTACCGTTATTTGTGAGTGTCTTCTTGTGAGTGTCTTATTTGCGAGTCTCTTATCTCTTTAACCATTTATGCAGTAAAAGGGAAATTATATGCAGTAAAAAGGAAAAGTATTTTGTTTTAAACACTTGAGACGATAAATTTACTTATTTTGATAATAATTCATAATTGTTGATAATATGACCAATAAACATGACCTAACGATTTAAATTATTATTTTAATATAAAATACTACTTTTTGTGACTTAAAATATAAAATTTAGACATATTTGCTGTCGCTGACTTTTTTGTAGGCATTACCAAGCTCTACAAGTTTTCCTTAGAATTTAATCATATATCTCTCATCGTTCAGGCAGCGTTAGTTAGAAACGTTTTCGTTCAGCCGTTTATTCTCCGACTTACTTTGCAAATCCGACTACCACGAAAAAGTCTTTTCATTTTTCGGTTTAATATATAGCCTATGATACTTACAAATAACGTGGCATTCTGTTGGTAAAAGAATTTTTTGAAAATCGGTTCAGTAGATCCAGAGATTACTTCCTACAACCTCACAAACTTTACCTCTTTATAATATTAGTATAGATGTAGAGCTATTATTATTATTTCTTTCTTTTGTAATTGTATTTTATAAATTTGATCAATTTTATAAATGTCTATTTTATAAGTTTCTAAAATCTGTAAAGATATCTCGAAATAAAGTGAACATAATTAGTGTGATATAGTTGATGCAGATCAATACCCATTTTATATATTTCTCAGTTCTTGCTGTTTACTATAACAGAGAAAATATGGTATTCAGCCCTACTTTTTTAAATATTTGGGGTTTAAATTTTTCTACTCGTTGCCAACAGTAATTAAAATACTTCAAGATTGCATTCAAGAAATGCATAAAAAGAAACTTAAAGGTTGTCTTAATTTTTAAAAGATAATTTTCCATTTATAAATTCTATTTTGTTACTGAATTGTTGATTTTATTGTTAAAGATATTATTTATTACCCGATTATTTTTTAAAATTTTTAATTGACTATTTAAAAAAAACTTATTGATAGATTATTTTAAAATGTTGTTTATATATTTTTTGTTATTTGAGTCTCCTTGATTTGATTTTTATAAGTGATCCGATGGTGCCTTGCCTTTACATATAAAAAGTATAAGTACAAGTAATGAAGTTGTAATCACTTCTAGCAAATGTAAAATGACGAATTCCACAGTATGTACTTTTTGGAATTAATAAAACATGACTATGACTATGACTACACCGACCTTCTTATCCCGGTGAAAATTAATGTAGAAATCTGTTATTCTGACCTTTATAGGACTGCCCTGCTGAAGAACTTTACTGACCAAATGCCAATCCACAACTAAGCAACATTTCGCCACGTAGCCTTTACTTCTGACCGCTCAATACCGCCCTAATGGCTTTAATGACGCACGAAAATGACGAATAATCAAAAACGAATAAACGCCGGTTTGTCCTCGGAAGGTTCGAGCTTAATCCATTCAGTTATTATAATAATATTAAATTTAAGTATATATATTTATATATATATACCTATATATATATATATATATATATGTATATATATATATATATATATATATATATATATATATATATATATATATATATATATATATATATATATATATATATATATATATATATATATATATATATATATATATATATATATATATATATATATATATATATATATATATATATATATATATATATATATATATATATATATATATATATATATATAAATATATATATATGTATAATAAATATATATATATATATATATATATATATATATATATATATATATATATATATATATATATATATATATATATATATATATATATATATATATATATATATATATATATATATATATATATATATATATTGATATTTTAAGTGTGTAAATTTTTTAAAATTATTTTCAATAATATATAAAATTAGATTCATGAAAAGTTACTTATCTGGGGTCCTGGTGGACCAGAAACATTTAAACGATAGTTAATGTCCTCTTTAAATACTTAGGGCAGCGGCACCTGTTTCCGCAATTGATAACCTATGATGTTATTAGTTATTGCAGCCGAATTACTGTATGCCCTTGGATGTAATACGTATAGGAGGATGGTTTCTGTAACAGAAATGGATGTTAGTAACTTATTTTAGAAGAAATTATATGATTGAGAATATTTCGACACTAGTCGTATTCATCTCTATGACATTTCTGATAGAACAATTTTTTCAAAATTTAAATTTAAAAAAAACTGAACATAGAGAAATGGGTTAATAATATTTTGCAATATCGTTATAAATGCACTATAACCGACCTTGAAAAACATTATTAATAATGATTTTTAAATGAAAAATATTAATAAGCTTTTAATGAATATGTCTGAACAAATATAATTACTGTATTAATTTTGCCTATTCAGACCGGGACCCTTGCAAGCGCCTAAAATATTTATAAAAGCCAACTCCCAAGATTTAACGTCTCTTTCTTTAGCGTTATCGCCAAGGCACTTAATAATTTTTACTTTAAAACAATTATCAAAAGTTAAATTGTGTGCCTTAGCATGCAATGCTATTGGAAGTTGACTTTCATTGCCTACGCTGGCCCTGTGATTATTTAACCTAATGCTAAGAGGTGTAGTTGTTTCCCCAATATAAAATGCATTGCAGGTCTGGCAAAGTAATTGATATACAATATTTTTTGAAATGCAACTACTATTAAAAGGAACTCTGTAACTGTTGGGAGTGTTAGGACTAGTAAAATAAATGCTTCGATCTAATAAAGGACATGTTTTACAACGTGATCGACCGCAAGGCTGTAGGCCCAAATTTTTGTTAGTACTAAGATAATTTCGATTATTTTTATTAAGTATTGATTTTAAATTAGGAGGTTTTCGAAATGATAAAATTGGTGGTATATCTAATAAACCTTTGGTTGATGGGTCGTTAGCTATAATAGGGAATAAATCTGCTAAAATTGGTCGCAGTTTCTCAGTGCCAGGAAAATAAGTAGTACTTAGAAAGATTTTATTTTGATTTAAATTTGACACCAATTTAGGTTTAGGTGAAAATTTTGTTTCGGAATTTATTATATTTTTATTTTTTTTTTATATCTTTGTTAGATAAAAATATAATAAATTCCGAAACAAAATTTTCACCTAAACCTAAATTGGTGTCAAATTTAAATCAAAATAAAATCTTTCTAAGTACTACTTATTTTCCTGGCACTGAGAAACTGCGACCAATTTTAGCAGATTTATTCCCTATTATAGCTAACGACCCATCAACCAAAGGTTTATTAGATATACCACCAATTTTATCATTTCGAAAACCTCCTAATTTAAAATCAATACTTAATAAAAATAATCGAAATTATCTTAGTACTAACAAAAATTTGGGCCTACAGCCTTGCGGTCGATCACGTTGTAAAACATGTCCTTTATTAGATCGAAGCATTTATTTTACTAGTCCTAACACTCCCAACAGTTACAGAGTTCCTTTTAATAGTAGTTGCATTTCAAAAAATATTGTATATCAATTACTTTGCCAGACCTGCAATGCATTTTATATTGGGGAAACAACTACACCTCTTAGCATTAGGTTAAATAATCACAGGGCCAGCGTAGGCAATGAAAGTCAACTTCCAATAGCATTGCATGCTAAGGCACACAATTTAACTTTTGATAATTGTTTTAAAGTAAAAATTATTAAGTGCCTTGGCGATAACGCTAAAGAAAGAGACGTTAAATCTTGGGAGTTGGCTTTTATAAATATTTTAGGCGCTTGCAAGGGTCCCGGTCTGAATAGGCAAAATTAATACAGTAATTATATTTGTTCAGACATATTCATTAAAAGCTTATTAATATTTTTCATTTAAAAATCATTATTAATAATGTTTTTCAAGGTCGGTTATAGTGCATTTATAACGATATTGCAAAATATTATTAACCCATTTCTCTATGTTCAGTTTTTTTTAAATTTAAATTTTGAAAAAATTGTTCTATCAGAAATGTCATAGAGATGAATACGACTAGTGTCGAAATATTCTCAATCATATAATTTCTTCTAAAATAAGTTACTAACATCCATTTCTGTTACAGAAACCATCCTCCTATACGTATTACATCCAAGGGCATACAGTAATTCGGCTGCAATAACTAATAACATCATAGGTTATCAATTGCGGAAACAGGTGCCGCTGCCCTAAGTATTTAAAGAGGACATTAACTATCGTTTAAATGTTTCTGGTCCACCAGGACCCCAGATAAGTAACTTTTCATGAATCTAATTTTATATATTATTGAAAATAATTTTAAAATATATATATATATATATATATATATATATATACATATATATATATATATATATATATATATATATATATATATATATATATATATATTGTTCGATTTCAGAAATGTCATTTATCTTGACGACGGCTTGGCCAAAATATTGATAGACATTTTTAATAATCATTAGTTTTTAAGATATCTAATCGCCTATTATTTTCCAGCATTGCTCTCAACTTTCGAATTGTTGTGTTGCCGCTGTAGGATAAAGTAGAAAGGTTCCAATACCACAGTAGGAAACCGCAAATACTGAAAGAAGAGAAAACGAAAAAGGCGTGGAGTCGCTCCTGGTCGCCACAGACCAGATAAGTGCCCTTTAATTTATTTTATCATTTCATTTATTTAGTAATACATAAACATAATTTCAATTTGAAAAAATAATAATTTATATATATATATATATATATATATATATATATATATATATATATATATATATATATATATATATATATATATATATATATATATATATATATATATATATATATATATATATATATATATATATATATATATATATATATATATATATATATATATATATATATATATATATATATATATATATAGTCATAGTCATAGTCATAGTCATATTTTATTAATTCCAAAAAGTACATACTGTGGCATACGTCATTTTACATTTTCTAGAGGTTATTACAACTTCATTACGTGTACATATACTTTTTATATGTAAAAGCAAGACACCATCGGATCAATTATAAAAATTCAATCTTACACTCAAATAACAAAAAAAAAAAAATGTAAACAACATTTTTAAATAATCTATCAATAAGTTTTAAAAATAGTCAATCAAGAAATTTTAAAATAATCAGTTAATAAACAACAAGTTTTACAATAAAATCAAAACTACGGTGACAAAATACAGAACAAATTTGATAAAAGCTAATTTATTTTTTAAAAACTAAAACGGCCTTGTCAAATTCATCCCAATTATAGAGAGCATGCATGGCTAAGTTTCTTTTTATGCATTTCTTAAATGCAACCTCTTGAAGTATTTTAATTTTTGCTGGCAATGAGTTGAAAAATTTAAACCCCAAATATAAATATGATCTCTGGTATAAAGAAAGCCGCACTTTGGGGATTACTACATTATTTTTATTGCGAGTGTTATGTTCATGCAGACTCGAATGCTTTTCCTCGTTTTTCAAATTTGCTTTCGCATAAATTATGCACTGATATATAAATTCAGATTGAAATGTTAGTATTTTTTTATTTTTAAAGATCGGAGCACAGTGGTCGTCTCTTTTTAACCCAAATATCGTCCTGAGAGATTGCTTTTGCAGTATAAAAATACGATGGCTATCTGGTTCATTACCCCATGCTAGGATACCATAAGCCATCTTCGAATGAAAGCACGCATAGTATGTGCTCATTGCGGCTTGTTCACCGGCTAGAAATTTGATTTTTCGTATGGCATAAATAGCAGAACACAGTTCCTTCGATAGCCTCTCGATATGTGGACTCCAGTTTAATTTCTGGTCTATTGTAATACCTAGAAATTTGGCCGCGTTAACGACCTGAACTTTATTAGAGTCCATGATGATATTGATATTGTTAACTTTTTTTAAGGCAAAATTCATGGCTACGGTTTTGGTGGGATTTAATAATAATTGGTTCGTTTTAAACCAGTTACTAGCTACAGAGAGACATTTGTTGGCATTATGTCCTACTTCATCGCTAGTTGTACCTTGGAATACAAAACTAGTGTCATCTGCGTATAGTAATGTATTACAATTTAAGGGCATTGAATCACCCACATCATTTATAAAAATAATAAATAATAGCGGACCCAGAATAGAACCTTGAGGTACTCCACATGTTATAGGTTTTGGGAGTGATTTAATTTTCTTTATCTCCACAATTTGAGACCTATCTTTAAGATATGACTTTATTAAATCGAGAGTTCTGCCTCTAAATCCGTACAGCTCAAGTTTATGTAGAAGGATATCATGATTGACAGAATCGAAAGCCTTGGACAAATCACAGAATACCGCGAGCGGATTTAGAGAGTTGTCCAAGGCTTTTAATATGAGCTTTACTAGTTCCCCAATTGCCATGGTGGTTGATTTATGTTTTCTAAATCCAAACTGGTTATTGGATAGTATGTTCTTTTTATCCAAGAATTCTAAAAGACGATTGAAAATTATTTTCTCGAAAACCTTTGCAAAACAAGGCACCAAAGATATTGGGCGAAAATTATTTAGTTCTGTTTTTGAACCTTTCTTATGAATAGGAAGTACTTTCGCTATTTTCATTTTAGAAGGAAAGACTCCTAGTTTTAGGCAGCTATTCAAAATGGGAAGCAATGGGATATAAATATATATATATATATATATATATATATACATATACATATATCTCACAAATCGTGTTTAATATATATGTTTTTAATGTCTCCGTTTCTTGTCGACCCATAGTCAAAAGTGACTTAGTCAGGTTTTCTTTACGCCGTGACTAGTCCTAGATTTCAGTCCTGCAGGATACTACCTTATTCTCTTCACAGCATAAAATTAAAACAGATATTTTTTATCTAATTCTTATTTCTTTTGGGTAATTCTTGAAGTAGTTAATGATACCTAATTTAATTATGTATTAAGAAACTATTAAAAAGTATGTATTAATAACATTATATACCTGCTGTAAAAAAAACGATATATGTTATATGTATTTGTATTTCATAATTTTGGTCTTTTTTATTAATCCTACTACTATTATAAACGCGAAAGTTTGTAAGAATGTATGTATGGATGTTTGTTACTCTTTCACGCAAAAACTACTGAACGGATTTTAATGAAACTTTACAATAATATAGCTTACACATCAGAATAACACATAGGCTATAATTTATAAAGATATATAGTTTTCTATCATCATTATCACAATTTTGCATCACCACGCGGGTGAAACCGCGGGGCGCAGCTAGTGTTTAGTATATAAATTTGTAAAATCTGTAAATATTTCTCGAAATACAGTGAGCAATAGCTTGAGAGAAGATTTTGTACGTAACATAAGTCTGATATGATCATTGGTCTGATATTAAGCAAAGCATCTTTCGATCTTGTAAACTAAATCAGAAATAATATAATAGATTTTTCATACTAGCATGAAAGAGATGCGTTTTGAACTACTCTTAAGCCCTGAAGTTTTATTTGTTTTCACATAAGATCGTCTGAAATGCATGCTAGGATTTAACTTTTATAATTCTACTAGCTAGATTATCATAACTACAATATTACTCTATCTAGTATAAAAATCTATTTACCATAAATTACCATATGTAGAATAAATTACTAGCTAAAATATAATTTTATTTACAATTAAAATTAAATACGTAGACTTTATGACACTTTATCTATGAAAAATAAAAATTATTGGAAATATATATTAGAAGAACTAGAAGGATATACAATAAACCTACAATAAAATCTTTTGTATAGCAAGGAAATGCGTTTTTTTTGGCTAGTAACCATATTATAAGACTGAAATTTCTAAAAATGTATATTTGTAAAAATTAATATGAACAATAATTTACCGGTGGAAGATTCAAGGTTGGACCAAAATACTAGGTGCACGACTTACTAGAGAACGAGTGTACGAATTATCACTTGCATTTTCTAATATGGGTGGCTGTTCGCGAGAGATCGATTCTTAGAAGCTTATATTCCTCTTTCACACGCTCGAGCCACCCCATAACAGACATAAATAACAGACACTGAAACAAAATACGGCTCATTCAAATATTAAAATCATCCGCAAGGAAGTCCTAACTAAATACGCAGGACAAAATTCCATGAAAGGTCCTGGTAATAATATATCGCCGTCTTTAAGGGCCGAAGACCCCTAATTAATTATCAGCCTGTCATTTCTCGCAGTGGATATATCGAGGGTGTCGACCGATAACAAAAAATCGTAAACGCGGCAAGCCGCTCGCGCAACCCTCTTATATTAAAACAAATGTGGTAATCTCAAAATAATCGCAATGTTTGAGGTAATTAGGAGGCTATTAATTATTCGACTGAAAGCTTGGATAAAATCAAATACTTATAATTTTGCTAGCTATTCGAAGGAATTTTAAGTACTAAATATGATGTATTGTTAATGTTTAATCTACATATTTTCGCTATAAACCTAATGATAATGTAGTAGTAATACATATTATAGAAAATTACCTTCAATTAAGGTGAGATTAATTTAAGTTAAAAATGTAAGCCTGATTGAATAATATGTACTCTCGCTAAGCCACACCCCTTAACCCTCAGTAGGCCGGTCTCTTACCGCCGCCATTGCCTTTTAACCAATCACGGGTTAGAGTGGCGGGGCTTTAGCGAGGCTAGTGAACGATTTTGGGAAATCGAACAGTCACAAAAATACCGAGGTCGAGAATGAACGACCCTTAAGCGGCGGGATAATAGTTGTACATACGGCAGCCCTTGGCTGGTCTCGTACTCGCGCGCATAATTTAAGTGTATACTGTAACTCACGAGTAAATTGAGGGACAATAAACGTTCTTTTGAAATAAACTCTTTCACTGTGTGATCATCTAATAGAGTGTGAACCAGATACGGGAGACTACTCGGCGGCCAGGAAGAACGAGAGAACGCGAAGGTAAATAACATTTACAGTCCACAAAAACCACCCTTCAGCAGTGGGAGAAACTCACAGAAAAATAACTGATGGATTTTATAACCATAAGTGATCCATCGCAGCCGGATGAAAAATAAAGAAAAGAACCTTGAAAAATAAATTTTACGATGGAGTCGACCGCAGAAAAATCGAACGTATCGAGGCGGACCTGGTCACAAAGCAGCAGGAGGAGTGAAAGAGTTCAGGAAGTGAAAGAAGCATCAGAACAACTGAGGCGGGTCACCAGAGAACAAGCAAAGGTAGCCGCGGAAAAGAAAAAATTGGAATCAGAGGCGATAACGCAAAGGGAACAACTCCGTGCGACCGAAGAGATAGCGACGGCAAAACGCAGATCGGAGGCGGCAGGGGCGGCGGCTGCGATTCAAGTGCAACATGCAGATTTAGAAGCTGAATTGCAGATGCTAGAAGCAGACCGTCAGCACGCACTTAGAGTGTTAGACGTAGTTTCCGAAGCTTACGACTCAGAAAAAAGCGGAGAATGGGAGACAAGAAGTTACGCCGATCTTGAAGAAACAGCAGGTCGTACTACGCTGTGGGCAGAGACGCAAGCACCGCTGACTTCATATAGTGAACCCGACCAAATAAAACCACGAAATGAAGAGAGATACCGCGGCAGGAGAGAAGAAGAATCGGACGAGGCGATGCAGCACGAGGCGGGCGCGGCGGCACCTCACGGGGCAACACATCGCGCGGCGCACGAGGGGATGCGGCTCGAGGCGGGCGCGGCGGCACCTGACGGGGCGGCGCATCGCGCAGCGGGCGGCGAAATCGCGACCGCAGCGGACGCGGCGGCCACAGACGCCGCCGCGGCCGCTGGCTCCAGCACAGGAGACGGGTCCGATGACAGCGCGAGCAAAAAATTAATAAGCCAGGTATGTCGAGTAATTTCAATAGCCTCCTCGAAGCCGCAATATAACAAGGAACTTCCACACTTTAGTGGAGATCCACTTCAGTTTTTAGCCTTTAAATCGATTTTTAACCAGTCCACCGAAGTTATAGGTCTGAATGACGAACAAAACTTACTTCGCTTGCAATCCGCGATACGCGGACGAGCAAGAGATTGCGTTTCAGGGTTACTTTTATCCCCTGCGAACGTTGGCGAAATAATGAAAACATTAGAGACGTTATTTGGAAATCCAAATGTAATTATTCAGCGCACACTAGCTGATTTACGTAAAACCAGGGACCTCTCTGAATTTATAGAAGCAGAGGAATTGTTGCAATTTGCTTGCCAAGTTAAGAATCTGGTGGCCACAGTAAAATCAGTAAATAGGATTGAGCACCTATGGAACCCAGAACTTTTAGGTTCTCTTGTAGCGAAGTTGCCAAAAAACTTATTAACATTGTGGCTAGGAGATAAAGGAAGGGGTAAACCAGACGAACCGGTTATCATACGATTCGCATCTTGGCTAGAAACACTAGCGATAGACTCGCAAGATGCGGGAATAGGTCCATTAGACAGCGGTAGAAAAAATCAAGTAGTAGCGCGCGATAAAAAGTATAAACAGCAAAATCATAAAAATTACGTTCTTAACATGACTGAGCAGTCTCGTATGAAATGCCCAAATTGTACCGGCGATCATTTTCTCAGCAAATGCGAAAGGTTTAAAAAACTTTCCCTAGACTCTCGCTGGGGAGTCGTAAAATCACTTAAGCGATGCTTTAAATGCCTTGCACCTTCGCACGGCAGGAAAAACTGCCCAGCCTATAAAAGGTTTCCTCGATTTAAGTATCATTTCTTACTTACTGCCGCGGACGCGGCGCTCGGCGGAACCGAGATAATTACGGCAACAGCCGAAGGTGAAACACAGACCGGGGCTATTGTCGCGCATACAGTAGCCAACAACAGAGTCCTCTTGCAAGTTTTACCGATAACGTTAATAGGACCAAAGGGGAGAAAGGTAGTTTACGCGCTTTTAGACAGCGGATCGACGGTCTCTATAATAGACCGCGAAGTCGCGCAAGAGCTGAATATTAGAGGGCCTCCCACCAATATGGAGGTATGTGGTATAGGAAGTATGAAAACTTCTTCTAAAGGGGCTGAAACAGTCTCGTTTCAAATAAGGGGGGAATTGGGCCGTAAGGTTTTCGACGTGCAGGCTTATAGTATTGCGGCGTTAAACCTTCCGAAATTAAAAAATTTATCGGCGGCCGCCTCTGATTTTGACACTTTGACTGCGGTGAAAGTCGACAAAATATCAGATGTCCAACCGCGCCTACTAATCGGGGCTAATTGTTGGGAATTAATCGTTTCACGCGGATTAAGGCGCATTAATGACGAATTATCGTTGTCAAAAACACTACTGGGCTGGGTTCCAGTGGGACGAGTATCTGTAGATAGGCAAAATGACGCATTACATAGCTTCTACCTAAGTGATAGCGGTAGCAATGACGCGTCTCTTCAGAGATTACTCGAGGAAAACCTCAGATTAGAGCAAGACTGGCCGAATAAAAAGCGAGAACTTGCGGACTCGGTAAGGTCTAAAAAATTATTGGAATCCACTACTTCGTTAAACGGCGGGGTATGGCACACGGGGTTGCTCTGGCGAGATGACAGACGTGTTCTTCCTGATAGCCGACCTATGGCGCTAGCTCGACTTCACGCCGTCGAGAGAAAAATGGACAGAGATCGGACTTATGGAGACGCTTATTGTCAGAAAATGGACAAGTACTTAGCAGAAGGTTACGCCGAAGAAGTAGACCCTTCCAAATTAGCCGGCCGAACTGATATATGGTTTTTACCACACTTGGGTGTCTGTAGCGCCGCCAAAGGAAACAAGCTTAGGATCGTGCATGACGCTGCTGCTAGCGTAAAGGGAGTATCTCTAAATAGCTTACTGATAACGGGGCCAGACTATAATCAAAGCATAACAGGTATACTTTTTAGGTTCCGCGAGCATCCGGTGGCTTTTACCGCCGATATTGGGGACATGTTCATGCGTATTAAGGTGATCGAGGACGATACCTATAGTCAGTTGCTCCTTTGGCGGGGATATCGGCGCGATATAGAACCTCGTATCCTAAAAATGTCCTCTTTAATATTCGGTTCTCGGTCATCCCCGACATCAGCCCTCTATATCCGAAATAAAAACGCTGAACGTTTCAAGAATCAGTACCCTCTAGCAGTGGAGGCTATCACAGACCATCACTTTATGGACGACCTTGCTTTCGGGTCTTCTTCAATAGAAGAAGCTCGTAACGTGATAAAAAACATAATTTACATACATCAACAAGGGAATTTTTTCTTAAAGGGCTGGGCGTCTAATTATCAAAGCGTTTTGAACGAAATACCTGAAGAAAGGAAAGCTACCCATAATATTGCTCTGGAGAAAGGAGAGATAAGCTCTCAACGGCTTTTAGGGTTAGAATGGTTGCCAGAAAGTGACCAACTTACATTTAATTTTAGGTTAGAAAAACTCGATGACGCCTTAAAAACGGGCCAGAGAGTGCCAACGAAACGAGAGGCTCTTAAGGTAGTAATGTCAATTTATGACCCACTCGGGGTATTAAGCCCAATAACTATCCGAGCCAAAATTCTAATGCAAAAGGTGTGGACCAGCGGTGTAGCCTGGGATGAGGAGGTCACACAAGATATTTTCAAAGGTTGGGGTGAATGGATAAATGCCCTTCGCTCGGCGAAGGACGTAAGGATTTCACGCTATCACGGCGTAACAAAGAATCCCTCCGAAAATAGACAATTACACATATATTGTGACGCGTCTCAAGAGGCTATGTGCGCTGTCGCGTATATGAGAATAGCCAGACCAGGCGAAGAACCGACCACATCCTTTATCGCAAGTAAAACCAGAGTCGCGCCGTTAAAAAAAATGACAATACCGCGTTTAGAACTGACAGCAGCACTATTAGGCGCCGAACTAGCGAAAAAAATCACTAGCGAGTACAAAATTAAATTTCATGAAAAGATTTTATGGACAGACTCGATGAACGTACTTTGGTGGATACGTTCACGTAGCTCCGACCACCAACAATTTGTCTCTAACCGTCTGGGAGTATTGGACGATCTGACTACCCCGGAGGAGTGGAGATGGTTAAGCGGAAGTAGTAATCCTGCAGATGAAGCTACGAGAGCGAAGTCAAAAATTGACCTCTCGCCCGAGAGCCGTTGGCTGAATGGTCCTGAATACCTTAGACAGCCACCAGAGGTATGGCCGGCAAAGGTTCCCCATCAACCCGGGGAAAAGGATAAGATATCCCTCGAGTATAAACCATTGGCGGTATTTGCGCTACACGCTGTACCTACGAGCACAATAGATGTCGCGAGATTCTCCCAACATCGCAGATTATTGCGCGTAGCCGCATACGTTAGGAAGTTTATTCAACTATGTAGAGGTGCCACGAATAACTGCATTTTAAACGGACAAGACATTGCCAGCGCTGAAATAATATTATTAAAGGAGTCGCAGAGTCGTTCTTTTAAGAAAGAAATAGAACTTATACGAGTGAAAGGGACTTTACCTAGGAATAGCCGTTTGATAGGTTTAAATGCGTACTTAGACGAGCGGGGCTTAATAAGAGTAGGCGGCCGCATCGCAAATGCGCCGGGAATACCACACGACACTAAGTATCCCATAATACTTGAAATTAGTCCCCGTCAAACGGTCAAAAAATTTATATACCAGTGTATGCTGTGCAAAATGAGAAGGGCAAAACCAGTCACAGCGTTGATGGGACAACTCCCGATGTCACGTTTGCAGCATCATACGAGGTGTTTTAACGCCGTAGGCGTAGACTACTTCGGGCCGGTTCAGGTGACTATACGAAGAAAAGTGGAGAAACGATATGGCGTGTTGTTCTCTTGTCTAACCACACGAGCGGTTCACATTGAATTAGCATATGATTTGTCTACTAATTCGACAATACAAGCGATAAGAAGATTCATAGCCCGGCGGGGCAAACCAAGGGTGATAATGTCAGATAATGGATCTAATCTAAAAGGTGCGAGTGCCGAATTGAAGAAGGTCGTTTCAGAGATTGACGATGAACGTATCCGTGAACGTTTAAGTAACGACCAGATTGACTGGAGGTTTATACCACCTGCTTCTCCCCATCATGGCGGCTGCTGGGAATCGATGGTTAAGTCAGCCAAAAGAGCTTTGTACGCCATATTGAAAGAAAGAGCGCCTTCTGTGGAAATGATGCAGACTTTATTGGCTGAAGTGGAGTCAATCCTTAATCAGCGGCCTATCTCGCACATTACTATAGACAGTCGAGACCAGGAGCCACTTACGCCGCAAAGCTTTTTGTTAGGACACTCTAACAGCACCGCTATGGGTAAATTTACCATTGGAGATTTATGTAACCGTAAACAGTGGAGACAGACCCAAGCTCTAGCTGACGCTTTTTGGAATAGGTGGTCTAAAGAAGTACTACCTATGCTAGTCTCTCGACCTAAATGGAAGGAGGTACAACCTCCACTAAGGGTGGGGGAACTGGTGTTAATATTGGATCCCTCTCTAGAAAGAGGAAGATGGCCTCGCGCTATAGTAACGGAAGTCTACCCTGACAAAACAGGTGTTGTCAGGATAGTAGATGTAAAAATCGACGGAAAAATTTATCGCAGGTCAATAAGCAAACTAGTTAGATTAGAATTGTCCGCCCGAATAGAATAAGCCATAGATATAAATAACGTAGATTTAAGGTAAATAATTCGTAAAATAAGTTAATGGCACGTTGCCATGAGCGGGGAAATGTACGAATTATCACTTGCATTTTCTAATATGGGTGGCTGTTCGCGAGAGATCGATTCTTAGAAGCTTATATTCCTCTTTCACACGCTCGAGCCACCCCATAACAGACATAAATAACAGACACTGAAACAAAATACGGCTCATTCAAATATTAAAATCATCCGCAAGGAAGTCCTAACTAAATACGCAGGACAAAATTCCATGAAAGGTCCTGGTAATAATATATCGCCGTCTTTAAGGGCCGAAGACCCCTAATTAATTATCAGCCTGTCATTTCTCGCAGTGGATATATCGAGGGTGTCGACCGATAACAAAAAATCGTAAACGCGGCAAGCCGCTCGCGCAACCCTCTTATATTAAAACAAATGTGGTAATCTCAAAATAATCGCAATGTTTGAGGTAATTAGGAGGCTATTAATTATTCGACTGAAAGCTTGGATAAAATCAAATACTTATAATTTTGCTAGCTATTCGAAGGAATTTTAAGTACTAAATATGATGTATTGTTAATGTTTAATCTACATATTTTCGCTATAAACCTAATGATAATGTAGTAGTAATACATATTATAGAAAATTACCTTCAATTAAGGTGAGATTAATTTAAGTTAAAAATGTAAGCCTGATTGAATAATATGTACTCTCGCTAAGCCACACCCCTTAACCCTCAGTAGGCCGGTCTCTTACCGCCGCCATTGCCTTTTAACCAATCACGGGTTAGAGTGGCGGGGCTTTAGCGAGGCTAGTGAACGATTTTGGGAAATCGAACAGTCACAAAAATACCGAGGTCGAGAATGAACGACCCTTAAGCGGCGGGATAATAGTTGTACATACGGCAGCCCTTGGCTGGTCTCGTACTCGCGCGCATAATTTAAGTGTATACTGTAACTCACGAGTAAATTGAGGGACAATAAACGTTCTTTTGAAATAAACTCTTTCACTGTGTGATCATCTAATAGAGTGTGAACCAGATACGGGAGACTACTCGGCGGCCAGGAAGAACGAGAGAACGCGAAGGTAAATAACATTTACAGTCCACAAAAACCACCCTTCAGCAGTGGGAGAAACTCACAGAAAAATAACTGATGGATTTTATAACCAACGAGTACCAACGGAACTAACTGATCGACACGGAGCGGCATCTGCTATAAACTTCTTTCAAAAATGATGTAACTCAGTAGAATAACTCATCGTATAATAGCGAGCGTTTAATTGTTTTAGAGAGAGACTAAATTTATTGTAATTTAATCGATATCGACAAATTGAGATGTAAGGTTTTAGAAGTGCAACCAAACGAAATAACGAAGAAGACCCCGACTATAAGTTGAAATAACTACGCAATTTACTTTATGAGATAAAACGATTTATTTTTTATTACTTTTTACTCGACTGTCCGACAAAAAAGAGTGTAATATGTTCAGGGTTCATCTTTATATGTTTTCCGTTTCTTTATTTGAATTTACATTTACATTTTCGTCGTGTCCAATTGACGGCTAAAGACCGCTCTTGGACTTGTCAAAATAATTGGGTTATGTAGTAAGTTTCGCTACTAGGTACTCTTTACTGAACATACATAGGTAGTCAAGAATTAACTACTAGATTGTCAAACTATAAATACAAATAATCAAAATAGAAGCCTAATATTTGAAGTAGTTAGTAATTCGAAAAGATACGTAGTAAAATTATTTATCGTAATATTCAAAGTGTCAGTAAAATGTTAAATAATCAAATTAAATCTACGTTAAAAGTACAGGTATAAGAGAATATAAAATAATCAGACAATAAGGCTCTACTTTTTTAAGTAATTTAAATGGGCACAATATTTGAAAAATCATGGCCCTCAAATTCGGCCAGATTATAGAAAGGGTGGCCTATCAGCATCTCCTTGATGTTTTTTTTAAATTTTTTAAAAATCATAACATCTAAATGCTTGAACCAATTTAGGTGTGCTGTATTGTTAGAATGGTTATGTCATCCCGAGTGTCCTAGGGTATTTTAACTGTCCAAATATCAAATATGGAGTGGTCTAAATGTCCGAATGTCCAAATATCAATAAATTAACATAAATATATCGTGATTAGTGTCAAATAAAAGGCCTAATTGAGTATATTCCGGAAAAATACGAATATCTATATGAAAAAAATATAAACCCCAAAATTTCATAAAAAAAACAATAAAAAAATTATTATAAATACAATAGTTCACATTCTGTAATGGCCGTCGTGGTTTCCTCTGTATCTTGGTTCTTCGTCATAACTCATAAGCTGTTTTTTTCAACGCTTCGACTTCATCCTATACTTCAATTTATCTTCTACACCTTCTGTCTTCCATGTTCTATCTAAATCTTGTACAGCTTCTGCATCCTGAACACTATATACAAACGGTGGAAGTAGTCATGGGTTATCTAATCTTCATACACAAAAATTATATTCACCTATGAAGTAGAAAAGGACGTCTTCCTGGCTTTTTTGGATGTCACGGTGACGAGGAGAAGTAATAATACTATCGGACACAATATATCGGAAGCCCACACAAATGGACAGGTATTTGCATGCCAGCTCACACCACCATGCTTAATTTATATGAACGTTTAGTACAAACGTCGCCCATTAATCGAGCACTTTAATCGATCTATGCTGCGCTGAGCATTTTCCGCGGGAGATGGAACCTGTCAATGAGGACCATGGAACACGGTACACGCATACGATCCAATAGGGCAAAAGTGAGATTGGATAGTTGCCCCAGGAGGATAAATAGTTCATACCTCAAAATTAAGACTTGCAAAGATGATACGGTCGCAGTTAATACTTCGACGAAGTTTCGTCGACTAAGTTCGACGAAGGCTCCTGGGGCCAACTATCCCACTTTTACCCTACAGATAAAACTCAGAAATCCAGCAGATCACGAGCATCCATACCATACGTCAAGGGCGTGACAGGTCGAGTAAGTAAGATGCTATACTAATTCTGTTTAAAACGGCCTTCAAACCGACCCAAAATACACGTCGATCTCAGAGGCCTGTAAAGGATGTAATACAATTGCAACCAAGAATGTGTATATAATCGAATGCAGCTGTAGGTTAGCCTACTCGGACAAAGGAAACGGTCCATAGCTACTTGACTTATGGAAAACAAAGCTGTTAAAAACGTTCAGCGAGGAAAACCGGCGATCTGTGGACACATATTGGATAGCGGAAATTAACACTAGGTGCAGTTTCAAAATCCTATTGTGCTATACAAAGAATAATTTTACTTGCCCCACGTGATCCGAAAAGCCATTGAAATAAGAAGAGCTCTGAAACTCAATAGGGACGACGGTTTCAAACTCTCTACTACGTGGAACCTTTTTCTTAAAATGTTCTCAACGACAACTTGCGGTGTCAACTACAACGGGCGAGCCTGTCACCACAGGACGTTTTAACGATTTTCTCGTTCTGTCGCCCTACAGTGAACGTAGAAGACTTTGGACAGAACAAATCCAACGTCCAGCTACGTCACAACCCGTGACGTAGCTGGACGATTGGTTCCGAGTTCGAGGTCGCTTGCGCGGTCATCTCCCTTACGAAGCGGTGAAACGGTGTGCACCGAATCTATCGCGGACCAAGGCGTCCTTTGCCCGACTCTGAACCGGGATCGGATGGCCAATGGTCATTTCAAGAGCAGTCGCCGTAAGGTAGACAACCACCCCCGCTCTATAGGAAACAATACAGTTCCCAGACTCCCCCGACTGTTAGTCGGAGAGCACAGTCGATTGGCTTGCGCCGCTCGGTGCGCAGACCGTCCAGGAGCGCCAGAGGTTTGATTCCCAGGGGAGACTGGTTGACCCAGTGTCCTACCCAGGTTCGCACCCCATGCGTGGAGGCCATCGGATGGGTGTTGACCCGTGAGTGTGACCGACCCTGAACACATGGGCCATCGTGGCCACCTCATCATGGGCCCATTAGCTCCCTGTTCTGTTCTCAACGACAGAGCGCAAGGATGCGATAGTCATAGTCATAGTCATAGTCATAGTTTTTTAATTCCATACAAGTTATAGTGAGTGTTGTGTGCACGACGGACCTTCTAAATTCCTCCGCACCGAACCCGTCATCCCACCACCGTACCGTTATAATAGGAGTAGTAACATCAGCAGATTGCCGCCTACCCTCAGAACGACAACGGATGACGACTGACTTCACTTCAGTCCAACCTGGACAACGGCGGTTGCAACATCGCCGAGACGTCAGGTACGACAGATTTACGCGGTTAATACGGTTAAATAGCTGACTTCAAAACAAGAGGAGGTTATCAATTCGGTTGCATTTTTTTGTAACGTTTGTTACCTCAGAACTCCGTCATTTATGAACCGATTTGAAAAATTCTTTCCATATTTGAAAGGATAATTCCCAGATTGTTCCCATTTTTATCCAAATCTTGTTCTGAAGAAAGGATCCATAAGGAATAGGGAAAACTCCTCAAATATTATTAAAGAATTTTGAATGTTGGTTCAGTTTAGATGCCAATGAATTTTATATGGTAAGAATGACCTGATTCTACACCTAGGATTGGCTCCGACGAGAGGACTCCTCAGCGGCCATCAGCACAGATACGAAATTTTGTTTATGCATTCAGTTATGATAGCCCGTTCTAAGTTTTACCATGACATGGCTCCTGTACCCATGGTTGGCTCCCGACGAGGGCACTCCTCAGCAGACACGAAATTTTGTATATGCATTAAATTACGACAGACCGTTCTACGTTTCACCAAGACAAGACTACGACACCCAGGGTTGGCTTCCAACGAGGTAACTCCTCAACTCTAGAAGTATCTATTAAAGAACTCTAGATAAGGCAGGATAGAAGCCCACGGAAAAAGAAGAATATCGGAAGAAGAAGAATATTTTCGTCCGTAACTTTATACATCCTGGTCTATTTTCGTCGGAGTTAAAGCATTCTTGATAAGGCGAGATAGGAACCCTAGGAAGAAGAAGAATACTGGAAGAAGAAGATTTTTTCGACTTCCCCCACTACCTCGACAGCAAATCTAGTATTTTTGTAGTGTAACGGCTAGCCTCGGGCGGCTCGATGTTATTATTTGATTAAAATGTATGTCGTTTCTTTTTGTGTCGCTTGTATACGAGATATTGAAACCAAATTTTAACATTATTTTAATATTGTTTCGATCATACGACGCATCTGTGTACCAAATTTCAAGTCCCTAAGTCCTATATTTCGAGATTGAAGAATGACTAGCACTCCCCCCCCCCCCCTAGTGGACCGATTTCAACCACATTCTTTTGAACTCTTGCCATGGCTACATGATGCCTGCATGCCAAATTTCAGCTCAATCAGAGGAAGCGTTTGGGAGCAATCGTGGAGGAATACACACAGAGAGACACACAGAAGTGCGTCAAGAATACTTTCATTGCCAGGACAGTAAAATGAGTCATTATAAAAATATATGGAGATAAATATCTATGTAGGTAGAAGCAATAGAAGGCGATTATTATTGTATTTACTGTCAATGTCGATCTCATTAAAAACACATTTCCCACCCAAAATAGTGCTTTGCGTGTTCCACTGAGTTGAGTCATACATACGTATGAACCGGAAATCACTTCCCCTTTTTAAGATCGTATGTTTTGATTACACTGTAGCCGCAATGGTCGACCTTCAATTAAATATCAAACTAGCTGAAATCCATCGAATTCGACGGTCACTTTATAACCGTAATATTTCAACAATTAAGGAAAACATACATATTATCATTGTACAAATAATATTTGTTTGGATATATTCAATTCAAATTCAAATTCAAATAATTTATTCATTCAAAAATATTCATTTACATTGTATTCATTGCAGAATCTACCTAACTAGGCCAGAGACCATACTAAGGAAGACTTAGCATGGCATTGATTTATTCATATGCACATAGCAGTAAAATGAAACATACAAAATGTGATTAAATATAAAACAGATAAGTGTATTCAAATTAAACATATAATTATATTTAAATATATCTATATAGCATGATCATGGAAATAAACATTATTATACTTTGATATGAATATAAAAATAGGTAATTAATTAATTACGTTGCCAAATAAATATTGCCAAAAATTACACTACTTTTTGCGACAATTATATATTGCTAAGTCCGATCCGCTCGTTAGAGGGTCATCTGTTGACAGTACAAAAAGATCGCGATATCATTTTTCATGTTTCTCTTTTGACGACTTTTTTATTTTTATTTTTTGATGACACATCTACAGATCGAGAGATTTTTATAATAGACACCTAAAACAATTTTTTACACCTAGACGTTCTTTCACTCTGGCGGTTACAATAAAAACACGTTTCAAATTTATATTGTTTCATTTATCTCTTTTGGTACCTTTTTTTATTTTTCTCTTTTGATGACACATCTATTTTCCCTTTTTTCTTTTAATGACCAAATTTATACACCTAGACGTTCTCTCAATTTGGCGGTTACAGAATAAAACACATTTCAGATTAATATATAGATGTGTCAATTATTTTAAAAATAACAGTCCTTTTGAATCTTCCCGATGTATCGGCATTTTGCTGTTCGCTAAAAGTTAAGCTATTGATTATATAGACTGTTAGATTGAAATCAGTATTTTATTATGAAACGCAGCTTGTAGATGTGACGCATTGTTCCTTTTAAATTGATTATTATGTTAAATATTGCGAGTTTCGTGGTATAACAGTATGGCTAAGCATTGTAGATGAGGCTCTAAATACGCCTTTGTGGTATAAATAGTAATATAACGAATAATATAACAAATGAATGTTTAAGTATTGTTATTTTAATTTTATTTACTTAGAAATGGGAAATTTTATTTTCTCATACAGATCAATGCGTAAGAATTACGCTTTTTAAAGTTTAAATAGACTAATACATGGTATTCTATCCATGGCATGGAATTCTATCTATTTCTGTGATAAAGTCAGTCTATATAAATCAATGCTATAGATTATAAAAAGGGTTAAAAACGAATTTACAGCTTGAATTTCTTAGCACCCGATGTTTCTACGATTTTGCAACTGCTGTTGTTCAGAATAGCCAGTCTACCCTGGACAACGGTGGTTGCAACATCACCGAAACGTCGGGTGCTACGAAATTGACGCTGTAAATTCATTTTTACACCTTTTTATAATGTCGATAACCGCGATATTCTTCGATTCCATAATGCGATAGATGTCACTAATCATTTAATGTTATTTTTGTTATATATTTAACATATTATTGGCTTTTAAATATCAATAAATCCTTTATAAAAAAAACATACATTGTCAGTGTAATTATAGATAGCCAAATAAATTGCTATTAGTTTGGCAGTTAATCCTATCAGCGCCACCTGCATATCGTCGACACAAAAAGTTGCCAAATCGTTCTATAGGCATGGGCAATCTAATTGCAAATACAATCAATCTATCGCGGACGGCATCCTTTGCCCGACTCTTCTGCCGGGATCGGGTAGCCGATTGGTCATTTCAAGAGCAGCTGCCGTAAGGTGAACAACTACCCCCGCTCTATAGGAGACATCTTGCGGTGTCAACTACAACGGGCGAGCCCGTCACCACAGGACGTTTTAACGATTAGTCGTTCTATCGCCCTGCAGTGAACGTAGAGACTTTGGACAGTACATTCTACGTCCAGCTACGTCAACAACCCGTGAGAGTCCAACGCCTTACCGCGAGTTAGCCAGGAGTAAACCCGGCGGGCTCGAGATACTCGCGCCCTCACTTCCAATTGTGACCAGATTTCTCCGGTCTCTCGATTGGTACCGAGTTCGAGGTCGCTTGCGCGGTCCTCTCCCTTATGAAGCGGTGAAACGGAGAGCACAACCGATTGGAGCAAACCCCGCACGGTGCGCAGACCGTACAATCTTCGCGGACCAAGGCGTCCTTTGCCCGCCTCTTACCCGGGATCGGATGGCCAATGGTCAATTCCAGAGCAGTCGCCATAAGGTACGCAACCACCCCCGCTCTATAGGAAACAGTACAGTTCCCAGACTCCCCCGACTGTTAGTCGGAGAGCACAACCGATTGGAGCAAACCCCGCACGGTGCGCAGACCGTCCAGGGGCGCCAGAGGTTTGATTCCCAGGGGAGACTGGTTGACCCAGTGTCCTACCCAGGACTCGCACCCCATGCGAGGAGGCCGTCGGATGGGTGTTGACCCGTGAGTGTGACCGACCCTGGACACATGGGTCATCGTGGCCAACTCATCATGGGCCCGTTAGCCCCCCTCTATAGGAGACAGTACTGTTTACAGTACTGTCTCCTATAGAGCGGGGGTAGTTGACTCCCCAGGCTGTCGGTCAGGATGCACATACGATTGGCTGACGCCGCACGGTGCTCAAACCGTCCAGGACCCATGCTCAATGACCATGCTCTTTTAACATCAATGACCAAGTACCTACTGTATTTATTCTTAACTATGGTGTAGATTGGACTGTATTGATTCCCTTAAAAAAATATTTAATGGAGAATTATTACACGTTTAGGTATAAGAATTTGTTGACTACCCTTCATATAAAATTAACAGAATTCTAACCAAACCCATTGGAAATAAAATTATAAGTGTTACAATTGTGGGTTATCTTTGAATAAAACGGTTTTGTTCAAAGTATAAACTTAAACTTTTCCGGCAAGTAGAAAAAAGTATATGGGATTTTAAGGGTGATGCCCCATCGGGTAGGAGGTTGGCCTGATTAAAAGTTCGAGTTAATTTATTGTCGGCAAGCAATAATCCAGGGTCGCACATCTATAGGATTTATTTCCGAGATACCGGATTTATATTCTACATGTAAGATTGGTTTTTATTTTATTTGTGATGACGAGACGAGGACGCTTTAGTACCTACATATTAAAAAATAAAATATACCAATTTTATTGGTAATATAAACATTTTTGTTATTCTCAAGAAATATTTTTTTTTTATTGACGAACGAACGAATCATTTTGGGAATAGTATCTGTTATCTCTCAGATATATTAAGTATTAAACAAACGAATTTAGCGAATGAGCGAACTTCAATGTTTTATTTTGATAGTCCAAGCGTTTGAGATCTAAGCGTGTCGTTTCCAGACAAAAAAAATCGTTTTTTTCAACGGTTTTATATGTATTTTTAGACGCTGAATCCGATTTTACTTTGTTTGTTTGTTTTTTGGTTTCTACTCTTTATAGTGAAATTTTCACAATGGGCGGATTTATTGTCATATGACAATTATTTCTTACAACCATTTTTTTTTAATTATTTTTTTTTTGAATAAATAAACCAGTTGATAGGTATCCCTACTCTAGGTATAATCAAATTCTTTATACAAGATAATATGTTATACCTTATGTGGTATAAATATTTTTCCTACGGATTGACTATTTTCTTAAACGGAAAAAACAATTTACAATAAAAATATAAGGTTATTTAAAAAAACTATTTGAGGTGCTAAAATACCTAAGTAAGTATAGATGAAAATTCCAAATAGTCAAAATATAAAAACGAATAGTCAGTTATAAAATAGTCAAATCAGAAATACCACAATTATAAGATTACAAAAGAAATGTCTCAATAGAAATAGTCAATTCTCCGATTATCAAAATGATTGGATATAAAGTCATGTTTTTTTTACATATATTGTATTATAATAAAAGTAATTATGAAAGATTAGGAAATTCAATACCGTTGTCAAAGTCCCTAATATAATAAATTAGGTTCTTGATAAGAATGTCCTGGACCTTTTTTTTAAATTGAACGTCTCCAAGACCAACCCTACTGTGACGTGTTTATATGTATGTATGCGTGTAACATGTGCGTAAGTGTGTGTCTTGTTATTGCATTCGATCGACAGATATGAAAATGCAATTCCGTTAATTTGATCCCAACGGAAAATAATCACCCAGCCGGGAATCGAACCCGGGACCTTACAAAGTAAGATCAGGCGACCTAACCACTATGCCACCGGGGGCCGTGTGCAACCACTATGCAACTTTGCGGCCTCGCCAGAGGTAAGCTAACTTCAGGAATCGCGAAAACCGCTAAAAACTGCATTTCATTTTGTTTTTCGCTTATAATTTACGAATAAAGCATTGAAAATCGGATTCAGCGCCCAAAATACATATAAAACCGTTGAGAAAAATGCTTCCGGATTTTTTCCTGAGACAACCTCCATATGCTTGGACTATGAAGTCATTGCGTAGACATAAGCTACTCCCAGTGGCGGCGCTAGACCACACTTGGACGTCGGCGAAATTAGGTTCGCGAGGCCTTTTTTATTTCCCAGTCAAAAAGAAAACGTTAAATTTCATGAGCCGAATTATAGTGAAACTAATGTATGAGTAAACGAGAATCAAATGATGTTAAAAATTACACAAATAGAAATTAAAATAGACGAACTTTTCGGCTTTTGGCCTCACTGAACTTTTTCAGGATTATGTCATAGCTAATACTAGCCGCTATTTCAGCTTCAATTGATAGAATTGATAACGCAGATAGTCTCTCTTAGGTCATCGTGCTTCTCAAGTAGGTCTTAATCAATTTTAACTTTGAGAAGCTTCTCTCAGCGGAAGCTGTACTGACGGGAACTGTGAGCATGATTTGAGCATATATTGCTATGTAAACATTTGGATATACCTATTTCTTCCAAATTATTTTCTAAAATGTACTGAATGAGTTGTTTCGCGTCGTTGACAGTCAAGTGAATTCGCTTTTATAAGCTGTAGCTCTTCAGATAGCTTGAAAGGCTGTATGTCACTGTTTTCGCCGTCGCCATGTCGCAGTATTGTACCTAAATCATTACAATGCTTGAGAAGGTCCTCTTTTGATATCGATTTCAAATAACTGATATCGCAAATTGCTCAAAATATTCATTGAGCGCTTTAAATCGACATTCGGTGTCGACTATAATAGCATCTATCATTGTGTTAAAAAAGTTAACTCTGTAATGCATTTCAAAAGTCTGTAAATGCATTTAAATCATTTGTAAAAGTTTTGCGAGGCCCCCTTAGGTGCGAGGCCGTCGGCGGTCGCCGACGTCGCCGACGCCTAGCGCCGCCACTGGCTACTCCCTACAAAATTTAAACAGCTGGAGGACATAACATTAAAAAAAACATTAAGGACATACTGATAGGCCACCCTTTCTATAATCTGGCCGAATTTGAGGGCCATGATTTTTCGAAAATTGTGCCCATTTAAATTACTTAAAAAAATAGAGCCATATTGTCTGATTATTTTATATGATCTTATATCTGTACTTTTAGTTTAAAATGTATAACGTAGCTTTAATTTGATTATTTAACATTTTACTGACAATTTGAATATTACAATGAATAATTTTACTACTTGTCTTTTCGAATTACTAACTACTTCAAATATTAGGCTTCTATTTTGATTATTTATATTTATTGTTTGACAATCTAGTAGTTAATTCTTGACTTCCTATGTATGTTCAGTAAAGAGTAGTAACGAGACTTACTACCTAACTCAATTATTATGACACGTCCAAGAGCGGTCTTTAGCCGTCAATTGGACACGACGAATTTGTAATGTAATGTAATACGACACAACCACATTTGAATGACACACGGCTGAATAATATGGCTATTATATTTTTATTATATGTATTTTCACATTGAGAATGATGTTGCAGAATTTGACATAATGTTTCTCGAACATATTATGAGTCAAAATACGAATCTATTTGTATCACTATGTATGTCGTTATGTGTCATCATTTTATTTTATGTCTAGACGGTCTAGAATTTTCTGAAATGTTTCTACCGAATCACCAAAAGTAGGATGCTATGGATTAATGTTATTTTATTTAATTAATTGTTGTTTTCTACAAGACCTGTTTCTAACAGGCTGATTAAATATTTGACGTTAAAATGTAGGAAAAATAAGACTAAAAAGTTTATAGTTTATGATATGTAAGAGGTATATGTAGTAATAAAAGAGGATTGGGAAAAAACCTTTTCGATAGCTTATACAAACATAGATACATTATGGTATCAGTGCATACATACAGATAAGATACCTGGTATCAGTACTTTACTAGGCCTGTTTACCGATGCCAGGTTACTGAATTGATCAAGCATATATAGGTATAGATGACAAATATTACGATGGTCGGCATGGTGCGACTTCGGGGGGGTGCGCACTAGGCTCCCTCAAAATTGTGGTTGGTGCACACCTCCTATGGGTGCACACCCATGAGGCCATTTGACACGACTGGACGATAATACATCTAAATTAAGAAATATTCTTCCAAACCGAAAATAGAAATATATACCTTCCTCGAAAATAGAAATATACTTCCGAAACGATTACTTAATACCGCTGCAATACTGACTTTTTCAGTCACCCCATAAAACAAAACTATTTGACAATACTAAAACTAGGATAGAAACGAATTTACCGCGTGAAATTTGTAGCACCCGACGTTTCGGTGACGTTGCAGCCGCAGTTGTCCAGGGTAGACTGCAACGTCGGCGGCCAGTCTACCCTGGACAACGGCGGCTGCAACGTCACCGAAACGTCGGGTGCTACAAATTTCACGCGGTAAATTCGTTTCTATCCTATTTATAATGTGAAACAACCGCGATAGTTTTCGATTTTATAATACTTAAAGAGATCTATTTTGATAGTATCTCTTATCGAATGGGTAATATTAAACTACTTCTCTAAAGATTTTCGAATAATATAGTTATTATAAATGGTTTGTAGCGCCCAACTTTTCGGCGATGTTGCAACCGCCGTTGTTCGGGGTAGACTGAAGTGGTGTCAATCGTCATCTGCGGGTAAGCAACAAACAAAAAAGGCGGCAAACCAAAAAAAATATTAAAAAAAAATGTGTCGAAATTTTGTTTTTCTTTAATGAAAAACGTATAAAAAGTGGTGAGCGCGCTGCGCCATATAGCGACAGGTAAAATATCGCGAATATTGTTTATTCGCGATATTTTACCTAACGCTAGACAGTGCAGCACGCTCAACGCTTCTTAAACCTTTATTCAAAAGGTAGGTTGTCGTTTTATTCAAAATTTCCAACAAAAAAAAGGAAACTTTTTTTTCTTTAAATTTTGTTGATTAAAAGTTGCATGTTTGCTAGTACCATTGCACATGCAGTATAATCAATGCTAGTAGGTACTGTTTCACCCAATTCAAGGATGCCAGTTAATTAAAACTCAGCCTGTAATACAGAAAAAGTATCCGATTAGTTTATTCCATTTCGAGTTGATTTTTCTGATACTTTTCTGAAATTACGTTATTGATGAAATTGCAATAATTTGCAACCCACTATGCGCCGGTCCTAGCACATAAAAAATTAATTTGTAACTTAGTTTAAAGCAACTGTGTTTAACAAACACAGATATTTTTTTTAATTTTGAAATGTTGATGTCCACGAGGCCCGATCTTAATATCAATTTGGGTATGCAGAGCCGCAATAACTTGTAGGCACATACTACTTACATAGTATTAGCTTTAAAAATAATGAAAATGTGTCTATTATTCTTCTTTATTCTACAGCTCTGACGTCTTCTCATTCTGTTTCACCGTGCATAAAGACCGTCTTTGCAATGCTTCGCCGAAAAATGTGAGCAACGCGCTAAGCTTCTATCCTCATTTTTTTTGTTTTAGTCATACCTTTTATAAATGTTAAGTTCTATGTTAGCATCTACTCGCAAAAACTGTTCTATGTTAAGAGCCCGTTCACATATTTTTTCCAGAAAGGCAAGAAAAGTGGATTTTTGGCGTTCTAATTCCAAGAAATAAAGAGATTTCTACAAACTTTAATTACTGAATTACCTGGACCATTTCTTGATGTTGACCATAGCGGCCTTTAATTTTAGATATAACGAATATTATTTACTTATTCAGCCCATTCTCCGAAAGTCGTTATTCGTAAAACGCTCGGAAGGCAAACTTTGAGCTCCTTAATACAGTAATATCACTACAACGAAAACCGTATACTATTTTTTTTTATGTCCGTCATGTATTCTTGATGTACACTACGGCTTTATTTTTTCGTTTTTTGACCACATATCCAAGGTATACATTACTTACAATTACACAAAATTAAAAAAAATCTTCCTGTATCATTCTAATTTTCTCAGAAATAAAATAAGATTCTTATATAATACTTATACTATATTAAAGTTCCCTCTTTTAGCAATACGACATAATATAAATTATTGTCATTAGAAAGGAGAAAACACTGCAAAAAACAATTAGAAATTTTGTATATATTTGCTTGCGCAAGAGAAGAGCGCTCAGTGCCGCGGTTTTTCTCCCAGGGTTGAATAGTTATTTATTTATTTATTTATCCTATCTTTTATAGTTACATCCAAAAAAAAATGCGTTCATTTTTTCAACTAATTTTAAAAGAATACCTACGCTATTTTGTAATACGGCTATCTACTCGCAAAAACTGTTCATACATTACTATAGGTTAGCTCTAAAATATTGCCTGCAGGCAATATGCTCGCCTTTCCTCACGAATAAAGCGTTTTATTATTATGACTATTATTATTATTATAAAAATAAATGTAAATAAGTTTGATTAACACTAACTAGGTAAAAGCAATACAAGGCGATTATATTTGTATTTACCGTCAAATGACGCCCCATTAAAAACACATTTTCCCCACCGAAATATTTCTTTGCATGTTTCACTCATGGGCGTAACTTCAGCTTTATAAGTGGGGTGGCAAGGTCTACTGGGGGGTTTGGGGGTATGGAATACCCCCCAGGAAAAAGGGGGGGGGGGGTCCTGGGAGGGGGAGGGGGGGCTTCCCCGCATAAAAAATGGCGTTAAAATGATTTAGTGTAAGCATTTTTAAAGCTTTTTTACATACCATACCAGCATAAATGTTAAATAATTTATACCTGTTGTTTTTTTTATTATTTATATGTCTTGTTATACTAAAATGTTTTATTTTTAGTCACATCCATGAACAACTCTTTAAAGTTTGGTCTATTTTTATGATTTGAATGCTTAACCCAGTTAAGTATAAATTAAGAAAACATCATACTAAAATAAACAATGCTTTATTAAGTTTTACTTGATGGCACCACAAGTAATATAATAGAATAGAATAACTTTATTGTGCTATAAAAACATAACTTAATGAATATTACGCTGGTTTTATAAAAAAAGACAATTTATGCACAAATGGCGGACTTATCGCTATAGCGATATCTTACAGTCAACTATTTGATAAAATAATTCCTAATTTTCACCGTACAATACACAAAGAAGTAGTAAAGTTAAATTTAAAATAAACTTATACAGATATATGTCAGTAACTTATGCTAAGGTTGCCCATGGAAGGATAAAGGAGAGGACAAGGTGAGGTATTTGGTTAGTGGCTGTGTAAAAATAAATGTTTCTTCAACAACTTTTTGAAAGTATGCAGCGAAGGTGCATGCCTGATAGAGTGAGGGAGCTGATTCCATAAACGATCAGAATGGACTGTAAAAGAGTGCGTGTAAACAGAAGAATAATGTATCGGAATAGCGAGTGTGTTATCCCGGCTTGATCGAATTGGAAGACCGTGGCCTCCCAAAGGGTGGAAATTCTCCTTTAGATTGGAGGGTGAAGTGGGGTTATTGAGTATGTTGTAGAGTAGCGACAGCGTATGCAAATTTCTTCGATCGCGAATAGTGCATCGCTTACTCGCTTAGTCTCATTATTCACGCGAATAATTTTTGTTACTTTTTACGCCTTCATTTTGAACATAAATGCTATTATTGTGTGCTAATTACAATTTTTAAGACACCTTTAATAAAGAATCAAGATTGTGCCACGTTTAAAAACTGTAATTTTTCATTTGTTTGCAAATTACTGATATTTTTACTAACGATTTTTTGGGTGGCATAAAGATGGGTTTGGGAATTCTGAAATGGCAATTGCCACTGCTTGCTACCCCGTAATTACGCCACTACTTCCACTGAGTTGAATCGTACATATAAACCAAAAATCATTTCCCCTTTTATCGATTACAGAACACGATGTTGTAGCCGCTAAGGTTCACCTTGAATCAAATTTCAAATGTGTCAATTATTTACAAAATATAGATCTTTTCAATCTCTTCAATAATGTATAAGCATCGTGCTATTCAAACCGTAATCTCTGTAATGTGTTTAATTATCTCTTTGTATTTATTTACGTTGTATAAAAAAAATATTACTTTATGTTTTCTAACACTTCTTACGTTTTCATGTTATATTTACGCTGATTTTTGCTTACCTATCTATAATTACGACCACCATTATTATGACCATTGTGCCAACAAAATTAATATGAATAAGAGTATATAATTATTTCGGGATTTTAGACAAAGCGAGAAAAAGACAGCGCTCTACTCACCCGTCATAGAAATAGAAATAGAAATATATTTAGAAATAAAGAAATAGAAATATATATTATTTAAAAAAATCGGTTGCTAGGTGGCTTATTACAGAAGGCAGGGAAAACATCAATGGAATGTTGAATATTATATATTATTTTTTTGTATATTAATTTTTCGCATTATTTTTCAATTTTAGACATATATTTTTACTTTCAAACACATATTTTTACTTTTACTCGACACGTTAATAATTATTATCAAAGTAATAGAATTTCTACAAATTTTAATTGTTTTAATTTTTTTTAATATAATAATTATTTAGTAATTTGATTAGATACATCTAAACAATCTCCTCAAGAATCAGTTTTTTGCTAACGTCTCATATATATGTATATATATATATATATATATATATATATATATATATATATATATATATATATATATATATATATATATATATATATATATATATATATATATATATATATATATATATATATATATATATATATATATATATATATATATATATATATATATATATATAAATATATATATATATATATATATATATATATATATATATATATATATATATATATATATATATATATATATATATATATATATATATATATATATATATATATATATATATATATATATATATATATATATATATATATATATATATATATATATAAATATATATATATAAATATATATATATAAATATATATATATAAATATATATATATATATATATATATATATATATATATATATATATATATATATATATATATATATATATATATATATATATATATATATATATATATATATATATATATATATATATATATATATATATATATATATATATATATATATATATATATATATATATATATATATATATATATATATATATATATATATATATATATATATATACATATATATATATATATATATATATATATATATATATATATATATATATATATATATATATATATATATATATATATATATATATATATATATATATATATATATATATATATATATATATATATATATATATATATATATATATATATATATATATATATATATATATATATATATATATATATATATATATATATATATAGGTATATATATATATACAACATGATATGGTAAACTGTACAAACGAACGTGTGTAATACTATAAATAAATAAATAAAATAAATTTATTGTCCGAAATTGTTGTGGTACATTTATGGTGATAATAGGTAAAATTATGTCTCTCACAATTACCTGTTATTATAACAGATTGTCAAATTTACTTATCTGCTAATTTTGTAATTTCTTATTAAAAAATGTCACTATTTCACTGGTTTGCCTATAATATCTAAATCAAATCAAAAATAATTCGTAATGTTCATGGAATGGCCTGAAATAACATAAAAAAAAATTAACATGAAAAAATCTAAACAGACCAGATAAGTAGCACTAACAGTAGAAGATAATTAATAAAAAAAAATTACCAATAATATAAAAAATAAAGAAAAAATCAAAAATCAAGGAATAATCAAAAATCCGCCTATAAATACGAAATGTATATAATATAAAATGTTTAATATTCCTAATTGAATTATTGTAAAAAAAAATGCATAGAAAATAGAGAGATGGAGAGAAGAGAGAGTGTATTTCCAAACTGTCTAAATTGCAGAGATTGTGTCACTTTCAGCTGATACATTCTTGAAAAATTTAACTTGGTTTAAAGGTTTAAATTAAATTTTAATCACTAAAATTACAATCACCAACGATTAATTCACGATTACCTACCAAAATTATCCACAAACACGAATATTTCGAAAAAGAAATTTGATTTTAATCGACTGAAGGCGATGCGATAACAGCTCTTTTTACACGACTGCCCAACAAAAAAGAAGTGTGTTCAGGGTTCATCTATGTATGATTTGCGTTTCTTTATTCCCCCATAACTTATGAACGCTATAATCAATTTAGAAGTGTGTGGTATTGTTAGAATTGTTATGTCATTCCGAGTGTTACAAGGTATTTCAACTTTCCAGATATCAAGGAAGTTGTTGACTAAATGTCCAAATATCCAAATGTCAATAAATTAACATAAATGTATCGTGTTTAGTGCCGAATAAAGGATCCGATTTAGTACATTCTGGAAATATATATGTATCTACATGGATAAATACATAAACCACAAATATTTACTAAAAAACATTTAAAAAAATAATTATAAATGAAATAGTTCACTTTCTGTAACGGCAGTCGTGTTTTTTATTGTTTTTAATATATTTACTTGTTACACGACTTCCCAACAAAAAAAAAAGAGAGTAATGTATTCAGGGTTCATATATGTATGTTTTCCGTTTCTTTATTCCACCGTAACTTCTAAACGCTTGAACCTATTTAGAAGTGTGTGGTATTGTTAGAATCATTATTTCATCCCGAGTGTCATATGGTAACTTAACTGTCCAAGTATGTAAGTAGATGTATATACTCGTATGTCCAAATGTTGATAAATTAACATAAATATATGTATTTAGTGTCAAATGAATGGTCTGATTCAGTACATTCTGTAAATTATATATGTGTATCTATATGGATAAATACATAAATCAGAAATATTTTATAAAAACCGTTATAAAAATATTTGTAAATAGAATAGTAGTAGTGCTTTTTATTATATATTTACCTGTTTTCATGCCTACGTTAAGTGCACTGCCCTCCCAAAGTTGAGAATTCTTACTTTAAGATATCTCACTATGCTATATTTTGACAGTTTTTGTTGCATATTTGTCTTACATCATACGAATTTTGGTAAATAGCCGATAAGGGGCCGTCCACATATTACGTAATCACGTTTTTGGGATTTTCGACCCCCCCCCATGTCAACAAACGTAATCAGAGGCTTGACCCCTCCCCCCTCACCCCCAAAATTACATAATCAACCGAATTTGCGGACGGTAAGTGGAAAAAACATTTTAGAATGCTTTTAAAAGTGTACTTTATTAATTGAAAGTAATTAAAAAATCTCAAACTCTTTGGTTTATTTTACAGATCCCAATCCCTAGACTGCAGTGGTTGTAAAGACGGTATTAGAGAGAATAAAATATTTAAGAATGCATGTGCAGGTTTAGACAAAATATTTGCGATGCGGTGACCAAAGTTGATTACGTAATCAGGACGGGCACACCCTCCCCCCTCTACATAATCAAGCGTAATCCTCAGATCCAACCCTATCCCCCTCCCCCTCAGTGATTACGTAATATGTGGACGTCCATTAACGAAGCATTATAGCGAATAGCTACAGCGAGATACGGTACGTCAGGGGGCTGATTGAGTGTTCACAGAAATAATTCACATAGGCTCTATATGTCACATTTATTAAAGTCAATTCTCTAAGTGCTTTTTCACCAATTCTAATACAACAACACAGTTTGTTCTTATCTTAATTATATTTTTAATTTGTTCATTTCCATCAAAGCCTTGATAGCTGCATTCTGCTTATCCATAATGGCATTGTATCCCACCATATTCTTCTCACAATCGTTGAACCATCTATAGGCAAAAAATCGTGTTACATAATAGATAAAATAAGAAATGTTTTATCAATAAATAAATGCAAGTTTGAATAGTTACCTTTTAATGTTGGTGTGTTTGGTCATATCTACGTTAATCAACATGATATTGTTTACAGTTGTATGAATAACGATATCGGCCAGAGTCATGTTTGGGCCGGCAACCCACTTATTGCCCTCCAAAAATAAATTTAGAAATTGTAGGGCCTCTTGGAGTTTTTCTAATTTAGCTGGATCCGCGGGAGCTTTGCCGTGCACTTGCGGGGACTGTGGAAAAAGATTACGGTTATTTAACTCACGAAATAGACAACATTTTAACAACAAAAAAAACGACTTCATCATTTTTTATAAGCGCAGCAGCTATGTCGTGATGAAACTTAGAACGGGCTATCATAATTGAATACGTATATAAAATTTCGTGTCTGTGCTATTGACCGTTGAGGAGTTCCCTCGTTGGAAGCCAAGCCAGTCCTGTCTTGGTAAAATTAGGACGAGCTGTCGTAATTGAATGCATATAGAAAATTTCGTGTCTGTGCTGTTTACCGTTGAGGAGAACCGTTGAGAAGTATATATTTTCAACCAAAAAAGGTTCATAAATGACGGAGGTTTGAGGTAGTAGCAGTAGTAGTAGTAAACGGAGTGGGGGGCTTGTTTTTCAGCCCGTAAATTATATATATATATATATATATATATATATATATATATATATATATATATATATATATATATATATATATATATATATATATATATATATATATATATATAATTTATTTTTAATTTATTGACATTTGGATATTTAGACAACTACTTATTTCATATTTATATAGGTAAGATGCCACATCCCTAGTGGCATAGGGGTATGCCACTAGGGATGACACAACGATTTTATACTACCAAACAGTTCTAATAAACTCTTATAATACCAAACACTTCTACTTCTGTTCAAGCGTTTAAAAGTAACAGGTAGAATAGATACACGGAAAATGTATATAGATGAACCCTGAACACATTACTTCCTTTTTTGTTGTGCAGTCGTTTAAAAACGCTAAAATAAAAAGAAATACTATTTGAAAAACGAACGTTACAATTCACCACATTTGTTTTTGTTTCAGTTTCTATTTTGTCACAATAAAAAAAAATAAGAAGCTTTCCTGGCGTTAAATATTTCCTATTAATATGGTATTTATTGAATAAGCTAGCATTTCTATTTTCCGAGATATGTATAAGGTTTTTGTTGGTGACCTGGATTCATTGCTCCGGAGTGTATATTAATTTAAAATAAAATAATAGAATTGACATAATATTTACGAAGAAATACGTTGAAAATTTCAGTGGAAGGAAATAATATAAGGGTTTTACCAGCCTTATTGCAGGCGATAATCAGATACAGAGCAAGAAAATGGAAGATTGAAACACCAACACACAAAACCGAGACAAACGTCTAAGACAAAAATAGACAATCTTTGAATTGCAAGATAATATTTTAGATAGGAATACGATGACGTTGCATAAAATAGTATTATAACGGAGGGAAGAAACACTATTTTTTATTTCCAAGTATTAAATCATTCATATGCATCTTAGCAGACTCAAGATCGACGAGCATGGAAGGCATTGGAGGAGCTCTATATCTAGTTACCTATATAATTCAACAACGCATATATATATATATATATATATATATATATATATATCTCATATATAAAGAGAGAAGTTCCGATTCATTCATTCATTCATTGACTGACTCATCAACGCCCAGCCCAAACTCTTAGACCTAGAAAGCTGAAATTTTTAACATAGGTTCCTTTTAGGACGCAAACGCTCACTAAGGGCGGATTTTTCGAAATTCAACCCCTAAAGGGGTGAAAAGGGGTTTCACAGTTTGTATGGAAAACCTATATAGATGTACTTTTTAATTCGAAACTTTGAAAGACTACTCTAATAAACAAATAAGGAAATAGGTGTTTCATGTTTTTTCAAAATTCTACCCTTAAAGGGGAAAAACGAGGGTTTAAAATTTGTATGGACAAACGATTTTAGATGGACTTTTTATTTCGAGAGTTTGTAAGATTACTCTAATAAATAAATAAGGAAACACGTGTTTCATATTTTTTCAAAATTCAACCCCTAAAGTGGTGAAAAGGGGTTTCGAAATTTTTATAGAGAGACGATATAGATGTACTTTTTAATTCGAAACTTCGTAAGATTACTCTAATAAACAAATAAGAAAACAGGTGTTTCATGTTTTTTCAAAATTCAACCCCTAAAGGGGTGAAACGGGGTTTCAAAATTTGTATGAATGAACAATATTAGATATGCTTTTTATTTCGAAACTTTGTGTGATTACTCTAATAAATAAATAAGGTAACACGTGTATCATATTTTTTCACAATTCAACCCCTAAAGGGGTGAAAAGGGGTTCCAAAGTTTGTATGGAAAATCGATATAGATGTACTTTTTAATTCGAAACTTTTTAAGATTACTCTTATAAACAAATAATCAAATAGATGTTTTATGATTTTTCAAAATTCCGCCCCTAAAGGGGTAATACGGGGGTTTAAAGTTTGTATGGATAAACGATTTTAGATGGACTTTTTATTTCGAAAGTTTGTAAGATTACTCTAATAAATAAATAAGGAAACAAGTGTTTCATATTTTTTTTTAATTCAACCCCTAAAGGGGTGAAAAAGGGTTTCGATTTTTTTTATGAAGAAAAGATGTAGATGTCTTTTTAGTTCGAAACTTTGTAAGATTACTCTAATAAACAAATAAGAAAACAGGTGTTTCATGTTTTTTCAAAATTCAACCCCTAAAGGGGTGAAACGGGGTTTCAAAATTTGTATGAATGAACAATATTAGATATGCTTTTTATTTCGAAACTTTGTAACATTACTCTAATAAATAAATAAGGAAACACGTGTATCATATTTTTTCAAAATTCAGCCCCTAAAGGGGTGAAAAGGGGTTTCGAATTTTTTATGGAGAAACGATATAGATGTACTTTTTAATTCGAAACTTTGTAAGATTACTCTAATAAACAAATAAGAAAATAGTTGTTTCATGTTTTTTCAAAGTTCAACCCCTAAAAGGGTGAAACGGGGTTTCAAAATTTGTATGAATGAACAATATTAGACGTGCTTTTAATTTCGAATTCCTGTAGGAGTACTGTAATAAAAAAATAACAAAATGCGTTTTTCGTGGTTTTTCCAAAATTCAACCCCTAAAGGGGTGGAAAGGGGTTATAAAATTATTATGAAGAAACGTTATTGATGGTCTTTTTAATTCAAAACCTTGTAAGGTTACTCTATTAAACAAATAAGAAAATAGGTGTTTATTTTTTTTTTATTCTACCCCTAAAGGGGTGAAACAGGGTTTTACACTTTGTATGAATAAACAACATTAGAGATCACTTTTTATTTCGAAAATTCGAAGGATTACTCTAATAAAAAAGTAAGAAAATACGTCTTTCGTGGTTTTACAAAATTCAACCCCTAAACGGGTGAAAAGGGGTTATACAATTTGTATGGAGAAACGATACAGATAGACTTTTTAAATCAAAACTTTGTAATATTACTCTCATAATCAAATAAACAAATGGGTCTTTCATGGTTTTTCAAAATTTCGCCCTTAGAGGGGTAAAACGGGGTTTTAAAGTTTGTATAGATAAACGATTTTAGATGGACTTTTTATTTCGAAACTTTGTAAGGTCACTCTAATAAATAAATAAGGAAACACGTGTTTCATATTTTTTCAAAATTCCAGAGCTAAAGGGGTGAAAAGGGGTTTCGAAAGTTGTATGGAAAACGATATAGATATACTTTTTAATTCGAAACTTTGTAAGATTACTCGAATAAACAAATAAGCAAATATGTCTTTTGTGTTTTTTCAAAATTCAACCCCTAAAGGGGTGAAACGGGGTTTCAAAATTTGTATGAAAAAACGATATTAGATGAACTTTGTAGGATTACTTTAAAAACCATCTAAGCAAATATGTGTTTCGTATTTTTTTTAAATTTCACCCCTAAAGGCTTAAAAGGGGTGTTTAAGTTTGTATGGAGAAACGATATTAGATGGACTTTTTATTTTGAAACTTTGTAGGATAACTCTAATAAACAAATAATTAAATACGTCTTTCGCGTTTTTCCACAATTCAACCCCTAAAGGCGTGAAAAGGGGTTTAAAATTTGTATGGAGAAACGATATTAGATGGAAATTGTATACTCTAATAAACATTTAGGCAAATAGGTATTTAGTATTTTTTTCATTCAACCCCTAATGTGGCGAAAAGGGGTTTAAATGGTAATAAACAAATAAGCAAATACATGTGTCATATTATTCTAAAATCTACCACTTAGGGGGTGAGAAGGGGTAAATAACCCTAAAAATCAAAATAGCAAATATGTGTTTCGTATTTTTTTTAAATTTCACCCCTAAAGGCTTAAAAAGGGGTGTTTAAGTTTGTATGGAGAAACGATATTAGATGGACTTTTTATTTTGAAACTTTGTAGGATAACTCTAATAAACAAATAATTAAATACGTCTTTCGCGTTTTTTCACAATTCAACCCCTAAAGGCGTGAAAAGGGGTTTAAAATTTGTATGGAGAAACGATATTAGATGGAAATTGTATACTCTAATAAACATTTAGGCAAATAGGTATTTAGTATTTTTTTCATTCAACCCCTAATGTGGCGAAAAGGGGTTTAAATGGTAATAAACAAATAAGCAAATACATGTGTCATATTATTCTAAAATCTACCACTTAGGGGGTGAGAAGGGGTAAATAACCCTAAAAATCAAAATAGCAAATATGTGTTTCGTATTTTTTTTAAATTTCACCCCTAAAGGCTTAAAAAGGGGTGTTTAAGTTTGTATGGAGAAACGATATTAGATGGACTTTTTATTTTGAAACTTTGTAGGATAACTCTAATAAACAAATAATTAAATACGTCTTTCGCGTTTTTTCACAATTCAACCCCTAAAGGCGTGAAAAGGGGTTTAAAATTTGTATGGAGAAACGATATTAGATGGAAATTGTATACTCTAATAAACATTTAGGCAAATACGTATTTAGTATTTTTTTCATTCAACCCCTAATGTGGCGAAAAGGGGTTTAAATGGTAATAAACAAATAAGCAAATGCATGTGTCATATTATTCTAAAATCTACCACTTAGGGGGTGAGAAGG